>JAJMSL010000011.1:0-283746 GCA_030558395.1 Danielia reshetovae | reverse complement strand
ATTGCAAAACACTCAGTAAAAATCGAATTTGGAAGAACATTGTCCGTTGCTCCTGCAACACATGCTCTTGCACAAAAAGAAGTAGCTTGATTGATTTGAATATTTTTGGCCTATTTTTCTTAATACCATTGTCAAACTTCATACAAGGACTCTCAAGGAAGGGCGGTCTTGTTTTTCGGTGTCTAGGAGGGTGCAGAAGCTGAAGCCACAGTGGTGGCTTAGCAAATTACAGACATTATTATGCCGCTGGTCGAAAGTACTGCGCTCAATATTTGAGGTTAGCGCTAGTAAAATAAATACATCAATAGAAGAACATCCGGCTGTGAGTCCATAGAAGTGAAGAAGACAGATATTCAAGGGTTAGTAGGAGATGGTGGAAATTTCACCACTCCGATCTGGAACTCCTCTCGAGCGCACATAGGGATCTAAGAAAATATAGTTTTGAGCTCTTGCATTTGCCAAACGAATCTTGCTCTTAAGGTGAGTCTTGGATTCTTCTGGTGTTGTTGCTTCGATCCATTTGATTGTGGCTTCAATGAACTTAACGGTCAATTCTTCTCGTTGTTTAATGAGGTTTTCAAACAATGCATCAGGTGCTTTCCTCTGACAATTGAACGAGGTTGGTTCAATATAAGTTGGAAGGAAAGTGTCATTTCCCCCTAAGCTCTTGGGAATATATCTTGGGTCGATATGCGTTTTCAAGTCAGTGGCATTGGATGTAAATATGATCTTTTTCCGCAAGTGAGGTTTCATCCATTTCACAACGACGTTCCACATCACACTGAAGAACCAAGGAGGATTATGAACTATGACATTCTCAATGAAATCAGGGTAGAATCGTTGTAGTGCTTTAATCAAAAAGTTGATCGCACGGAAGTCGGCGTTCCTCAACGAATACCCATCCATGTCGAAAACGAGAACAACCTGATCCACCTTCTTCTTGTTCTCCAGCAGAAGGAGACGCACCCACTCTAAATACATGAGGATATATCTCTCGAAGTCGGCATTGGGACACATACCACGGGCGTGTTTCTTCACTGCAATCATCAAGATAGGACACCCTGAATTGCTGGTTCCTCGTATGTAGACCTCGCGTCGGGCAAAAGTTTCCATCAACTTGGTCTTCTTTCCTTCGAAGAAGAGGTCGCCGTCACCCTTGTAGAGCCAGTCGTCCACAAAGCATTTGTTGTGTCTCCAGTCAAGCACATTTGCCACCCACTTGATCAGAGCCTTGTGGTCGAATTCGGTCATCCGCAAAAACCGAAGTAACCAGTTGTCAGGATTGTCGTTTTTGATGGCAGACGACAAACTCTTGTGCAATTCGTCAGGCACGTATTTGGCGATGATCTGGTTCTCGTCCTGATAGTTCATCGAAAGAGCGTCTTCGCCCTCGTTGTAGGCTCCGGTTTCAAGCAGAAAGTATACACTTCGAACATTGTTGTTGGACGACTCGAGCATGAACGAGGAGCCCACCGAACTCAACGAAGGAGAGCCCTGTTGCGAGATCGACAGCTCTGACCAGCTTTTTCCCTGTGGCGAGTGTGAACTGACCAAGTGCTTTCCACTGGAGATGTTCGCTAGTGAAATGTTCACCTCATAGCCAAAAGTCTTCAAAAGGGCGGCCCACACCTGTTTCAACGCGAGCTCCTGGCTCGCTTTCATGGACCACACACGTCCCGGTTTGTCGTGCTTCAGGGTCATAACCAAACCAAAGAAAAAAATGCCTGGAGCTCCGCAATAACTAAGTTTCAGCACTGGTGTTTCCCCACAATGCGCCAGTCATGCAGGGCACACATTCTCCTTGTCTAATATGCCCGAACAAAGGTCCAAATTGCTCGTATAAAAAGCGAATAAGGGGCTCTCGCGTACAAGATGGATTCGTTGCTTCGGGCCACTCCGAGGTCTGAATGACACTCCAGACGCCGCCATGAATCTGGATGTGCGGGGATCTAGCCCGGCAAAAGGCCGATAAAGGCTACCTTTCCGATGAGGAAACACAGGTGAAAGTGCAACACCTTCGGTCCCAAAGGAGAAATATTTGAGATTGGCCCGAACCCTCCATTGGTGGGACAAGGATCCGAATTGGAGATCTGGCCGATGACGTGAACTACGGCATATCGATGCCAATTAGGCCCAACTTAGAACTCTAAGGGCCTGCGTTAAAGATCTACAAGATCGGTCACTTGTAGATCTTTCGAGAAGGCCAACGTTCTCTTGCGTCACGGAATTAATATAGCTTGGTGCTGCCTCCAGAAGAACTGGAACTTGGCACTGCCCAGTACCTGGATCTCCTGCCCCAAGTAAGGGATTAGATCCTTCCTGGGCACGTTCTGGAAACAATAAAACATGCGCATTCTAGGTTCTTGGTTTCCACAGCGGCGTACGCTGATTAATCCGTTTGGGTATAATGCTACATCGTTTTTTCCACTTGTTCAAACCTTATCTACATACCTTCTAAAGTTGAGATCACCACGTAGGTCTCACTTTTAAGCACACCTCTTCCAAGTACAGCAACAGCCTGTCATTGTTGAAGACCTTGCTTTGAATCCCAGAAACAGCATTGCTGACGTCTCGTTTCAAGGAATCACTTCCAGTACTCAAAATAAGGTTCCTGCGGAACAACTGTGTTTCGAGCCCTGATAAAATCGTCTTCACTACCGGCGTACCCTTGTGAACTGTGTGGTTCAATTTGCCATCAGCTTGAATGACAGCCATTTTTTCCATCAGATCGCCCGTAATGAAAATCTCGATGTCAATGTTGTCCTGAAACAATGACTGGACAACAACTCGTCTTTAATCCACGAAATATCGTCCTCATGCCTCGCAATCCACACAAATGTGATCCTTTGGTGAGCTAAAGCAGCGTCAGTTAGAGAGGTTACGTAGGGCAATGTTGCAGTCACGCCGCTTCCATTCGAAATCAAAATCACCCTGTCGAATGCTCTGGCATCTCTCGAAATGCCTCCATAAGGACCGTCAACAACGACTTTGGTTCGCTTCACCGTTTCGCTCTCGAGTTGATTAAACAAAACCCGAGTGAGTCCATTTTTGGGAACAACGATAAATTTGAAGTTTTCTTCTTCCCTTACACTTGCAATAGAGAATGGAAGGTTGTCCAAGAGCCTCACTTGCGGAAACCTGAGAAAACAGTGATGGCCAGGCCTCTACCTGAAACCACTAATTCCTTGGATTGTAATTTCAAAAGAAGCATCTCCTAATTTTCAGATTTCAGCAGAGTGAGACCGCATGAAAGCGGTGTTCGGCGTCAAGATTGTCTTCATCGCAAGCCTGAACTGCCATTATACATCCAAACGGCGAGCGTACCTCGTTGTTCTTTTCAATCACAATCACAAAGACACTAAATTTCTTTTAACTTATGACACTCAAGAACAAGACATTGACTAAGAATCGCCATCCCAATCTTAATATCTGTTTTGTAGCATTGTCAACTTCAACGTTAAGAAAAGACAAACAATCCAATTTGAAAACAAAATTTAATAACAATGCAAGTGCTTCCACCAAGATGGAGATAACGTATTGAAAGACCGATATAAAAAGAGTTATGACAAACCATGAACAAAATGCATTTGAAAGAAGAAATGATTTGAGTACTACGAACATACTCCCACGAAAACAAGCGGAACAGCAGCGACAAGAATGAGAATGCAGGCGGATTTCTGAGAGCCAGATCCAGAAGCGACGGCTATAGTAGAAATCGAAGTTGCAAATGTTGAAGTGGAGGTTGATGACGAAGTAGTTTCTGTGGCAACAGCCAGGTTAGCGGAATCATTGGTAGCTGCTTCTACAGAATTGTGCGAAACTGCAGCCACTGTTTCTGTGTAAGAGAGGTTCCCATTTGAGTCGGAAGAAACAATAGCCTTGAATGTTTCGACAATTGCAGAGCCTGCTGCGTTGGTCGATGTTAAGGTTGTAGAATAGGCTCCTTCGGTAGCTTTCGCAATCTCTCTGGTGAAGACATGAATCGTACCTTCTGAGTCTGAAGAAAGCACAATCTTGCAAGTTTCTGTAACCACTGAACCTGCAACATTGGTGGCTGTAACAGTTTCTAGGCATTCCGTTGGCCAGAAATTCAAAGTTTTAGTGGAGACGACACCCACCAGATCGGTGAGAATTGCAACATCACAGCTAACGGTAACAGTTGCAGTGATTCCTTCAGTAATTGTGGTAGTGAGGACCTCAGTAGATATAGAAGTGAGAGTCATTCTAGAGCTGGAAATGAGCAAATTGGAACTTGCGGTCGCATCAGGGCTATTGCTGGAGGTCGAGTTCAGATAGAAGCCAAATAATTCACCACTCACTAACAGACTGGATTCAACACCCCAAGGCACGGAGGAGCTTGATTCAGCAGCAGAAATGGAATCAGTCGAAGAAGTAGATTCGCTAGAGGAAATGGACTCAGTGGAAGAACTTGAGTCAGAAGAAGAACTGGACTCAGCCGAAGAACTTGAGTCAGAAGAAGAACTTGAGTCAGAAGAAGAACTGGACTCAGAAGAAGAACTTGAGTCAGTAGAAGAACTGGACTCAGAGGAAGAACTTGAGCCAGAAGAAGAACTCGATTCAGAAGAAGAACTCGATTCAGAAGAAGAACTCGATTCAGCCGAAGAACTGGACTCAGAGGAAGAACTGGACTCAGAAGAAGAACTTGAGTCAGAAGAAGAACTGGACTCAGAAGAAGAACTCGATTCAGAAGAAGAACTTGAGTCAGTCAAAGAACTGGATTCAGAGGAAGAACTTGAGTCAGTCAAAGAACTTGAGTCAGTCAAAGAACTGGACTCAGAGGAAGAACTTGAGTCAGAAGAAGAACTGGACTCAGAAGAAGAACTTGAGTCAGAAGAAGAACTGGACTCAGAAGAAGAACTCGATTCAGAAGAAGAACTTGAGTCAGTCAAAGAACTGGATTCAGAGGAAGAACTTGAGTCAGTCAAAGAACTTGAGTCAGTCAAAGAACTGGACTCAGAGGAAGAACTTGAGTCAGAAGAAGAACTGGACTCAGAAGAAGAACTTGAGTCAGAAGAAGAACTGGACTCAGAAGAAGAACTTGAGTCAGTCAAAGAACTGGACTCAGAGGAAGAACTGGACTCAGTCGAAGAACTTGATTTAGTCAAAGAACTCGATTCAGTCGAAGAACTTGAGTCAGTCAAAGAACTCGATTCAGTCGAAGAACTTGAGTCAGTCAAAGAACTTGAGTCAGTCAAAGAACTGGACTCAGAGGAAGAACTAGACTCAGAAGAAGAACTTGAGTCAGTTGAAGAACTGGACTCAGTCTCTGAAAATACCGAGCCTGATTCGGAAGTGAGCTCAAAAGATGACTCAGTCAGTTCCACATTTGGAGATGAGGTGTAACTCTCTGTGGATATAGCTTCAGACGAAGAGGTATCTGAAGTTGTTTGAGACAGTGATATTGAAGATTCTGACAACATTTCGGATTTTTCTTCTTTTGACTCTGAGGAAGTGTTTGCTTCAGTTGATATAAGTTCGGATGAGGTCGACGATTGAGAGAAGTTGGAAGACGACTCGGAAGAAGCAGACGACTTGCTAGTTGATTGGGACAACAGGTCCTCGGATTCAAAAGAAGAATACGATTCAGAGGACGTCACCGATGAATAATATGATAAGCTTGACGCCCTCAGAGACGAGGACTCGGCTGCTGAGGTCGAAGAACTTGAAAGATCCGTACTTGGAATTGGAAACTTCTCGCAGTAACAAGCTTCAGGGATGCCATTTGGTGGGTCGTCACGATACTCTATTCTCACTGAGCCATCTCTAGAGGTCTTGGGGAAAATCAATTCCGTGTCATAACCACCTCCTATAGTGACATATACCGTGAACGTCCTATCAATTTTCACAGTCAACACTCCATTTTGATATCCAGTAAACTCCGTATTGCCCCGGAAATACAACGTGTTTTTCTCACCCCAGCCTACCACAGTGAAGGTCTTTGAGCCCGTGGAATAAGGTTGGACACTAAACCTCACATACGAGGTTTCATCTGTGAGACAGATGACTTGGTCGGAGAAAGAGAGCATATTCACATATAGTTCTGCATTCGCCATCACATTGACGTACCCTGTGCGTTCCCCCTCCCCTTCCCCTTCCCAAGAAGCTCCCACCGAGTATGAATCCCACTTCAAAAGGTACAAGCAAATGGTCCCTGAATTATACACCGAGGTAAGCCAATCGTCAAACCTTCCCAATCTGATCTCCCTCTGATCGCCAGATTCTTTTCTCAAGTACAACTTTCCGGAATTCAACCAGCCCTCGTTTCCAACTATCTTGAGAGGGGAGTCGTAGCTGCCTGATGTGAAACTCATGAACATAGAACCAGAATTGTTGAAGAGCCCTGGAGTGTTAATTGACAACAGAGTTTCGGTAATTGCTTGGGAAGAATCGAAAGCCACTTCTCCAGTGTTGTTGAAGTATCCAGAAGACATGCTGACGGCACTGGCTTCTCCATCAATAGAAGTGATCCAGAGCGAACCAGCAACATCGATATTTCCGTTAATTTCGGTTAGGTAGCTATTGATGACGGAGTAGTAGGTATCGGGAAGGATCTCGAGGTCTCCGATTTCTAAATAGCCTGGGCTCCCCACAACGATGCTTTCTGAGATGGTTACGGCATTGACCACGGAAAGGATGGAAAATACTCCAAGAGCGTTGGATTTCGAGATTTTCATGGATAGCAACAAGAAATCAAGACTGTAATCTTCAAAAAAGAGATTCAAGATCTAAACTTCTAGGCAATTGCATACTCTATAAAGCTGTACCTTAAGAAATCGCCCCGCCTCAGTATCTGCATGTCTTGTTGCTCACAATTTTTGATTTGAAGTTGAAACACAGGTTCCACAGAGAAATTCGGACACCGTTCAACATCAACTTAATTCTGTCCGTTGGTATATTCTAGGGCTTTGTGAATTGAAAAATGGTCTTCTCTTTCTCTTCCCTTAGGCCCCCGCATTTACGACGAGGACGAAAATTTCGCCGAACTTCTGCAGAAACTTGCATTTGGGCGTGCCAATAAAATTTCGCTATCAGAAGGATCATCTGAGGAGAAATGATGAAATCTCATGTTAAAATTATTAATCCCGGTCTTCGGTTTACAGATACGCACGGAGCTTTCAGAGATTCTCCGTAGGAACATTTGCAAATTCGTAGGCACAATTAGCAAAGTTCCCTTTAGCCCCTAACAGCTTATTCCGATCAAGAAACACTTTTACGGCTCATTTCCACAAGAATCTGCATATTACCTAATATGCAATCTGCACCCAAATATTGGCCTTTGCATATGCAACAATCTCTAAATAGGGGTTCCAGTTATGCAGTCAGGTATGCATCTCCTCGTATTCAAAGATCAGATGCGTAAACCCCAGACGACTTCTTTTTAAGGCTGACGGTTGACAAATATCTTATCGCTTCGGCTTCCCTAAAGTGAGCTGTATCCACAATTAAAACATTTTCCGAATTACATGCTCTCGAACAGTATGGATTGTATTATCAACTCTTCCATCCTCCCCAAGACTTGGTGCGGTTCTCAGAAGGTTGAATAAACGAAAAGCTCGATTTCAAATCAAATTTGGTAATTGTCGCCAGATTCAGTCGCGGGTTTCGATGAATTTGCATGCAAGAGTTGGCAAAATGATGGCAAAAGCATTGGACTTGAATTATGCACTTTTTGTGCCAGGTCAACGGTCAAATTCGCGATGATTATGCAACGACATGGAGTACTTCCGATGCAAACCACGGAAGCATGCTCCATCCTATCAACAATGAGAGCTACCAGAAAAGGTGAATATCGAAAAAGAAGGAGTTTTTTTCTGCCAAGCGACAGATCCAAATGACAAACCATTGACCAAGGTGATTCATTTGCCGAGTCTACGGGGAGCGATTGTTCTGCACGCACACACGCACGCACGCACGCCAAGCGATTTTGCCGTAGATTATGCACCGGCTTTAGTTTGAGACCATGAAATAAGTTGTTGGCATCAGCCTAATAAGCATCTTAGATCAAACTTCTGACTTAGGGCGAAGGATAGTAGCTCATAGTAATGGAACCCTCAGGTGATATTAGTACTGGTGCGGTCATCAGTACACAACTGTAATCTTTGGGGCGGAGATGTTTGAAATTGCCCGATTTCGAGGTTGCTCCAAATTTTGATTCCCGCGCCCTCAGTGCAGCAAAGAAAAATTATTCACACTGAGAAAGAGTTTTTCTTTACATCTTCTTGTCAGATTTATACCTCCTCACAAGTTCGGGCTTGTGTAGCAAATGGGGAATGGGTGCACTTGGTCCATTTGGAGGGGTTTCTTCAGGATAGAACAGAAGTTAATCTCTAAGCAGTATTTTCATTTTGTTAAACTAGTTGAGATAATAATGCTAGGGTGCAAATTCAGATAATGGATTTTTGGTGGCAGGAGATCGACGTGAAAGTTTCTACCACATGCATTTTAACGAAACTTTCGCTGAAGTTGAAATCTCATCTGTCAGTAATTCTCAAAATAGTTGGTATTTGTGCATTGTCAAGTGGCTGTATTTTATACACATTTTGTAACTCTAGAAACTTCTGAAATCTTTTGTGTGAGGTTTCAGAGAGAATTTTGAACTGTTCTGTGGCATCAACAGAGTGGAAACACTTGAAAAATTCGAAATCGTCAGCTTTTTGCTTTCCACACATTTTGTACTTCAACAGAAATCCCATGCGGTTTAGACAAAAATTGAAAATTAATCGCAATGTATGAGAAAAACGCATACCAACATTCCGCTCTTGAAATTCGAAAAGACGATAAATCTCTTCTACGTTCAGGAAAGAGTAGCCTACCACCAATTGGTGTAAAATTCTTTTTTTCACAAGTCTGTACGTCCACTTTATGAGCAGTTAATTCGATGTTTTCATTTCTTTGGTTTTCTCACTTAAACTGAAAAACGAAAATCTTCTGTGAGAGCATGCAAACCTCCCAAGAGGTATAAAGATGATGTTACAAAAGAGAGATGTATCAAAAAGATTCAAGCTTTCGAAGATACACCTTCACCTATTCCAATATTCCGTTCATTGAATTGTAATACTTAATCTCTGTCTTGTTCATCGGGCGCATCGTCAAGAGAAATTTGGAATTCTTTCTCCAAGGAAGGAGAGGGAAACGAGAGAGCACACAACGACAGGTTTTCTGTTTTGGGAACTCTACCTCTAATTTCAGCTTTGAATTCCAAGAAACTCCATTTTTTCAATCTTTTCTCTCGTCATTCCTCGATTGTCACTATCTTCTCCTAATTGGTGTCTTCCTCTCGTCATTTACATGATTTACAGAATGACAGGATTTTATGAGGAATATGAGTACAGAATCTGAAGAGATACCTGGAAGCACAGAATTTGGGAAGTCTTCCACCTTCCTACAATTAGTTAACTGGTTAAGATGTGAAACATCTCCCCAGACATTCTTTGCATGTCAACATGTCCAAGATCCTTTCAACTATTCACCACTTTCTATACTTTCTCTTGGTTCACAAGGTGGACATCTGTAACCGAGGGAGAGTAGTCGGCCGATCTGCCATCGATAATCTCCAAAGAGCCTCTTTGCTCATAATGGTCCACCATCTGCTTGATTCTGCCCGCGTACTCTCTGAAAAATTCCTCGTAGTTGTTTCCAAACTCGTCTGCAGTTTCAGCCATTTCCCACAAGTCCATGCCCATCGCCTCGGCCTCTTCGCTGGCTCTCAAGTGCAATCCAGGAACCTTGTCAACAACAAACAAAATGATCATGGTGAAAAAGAAAGTCCACGCTCCAATGGCTACCCACGAAGCAATCTGGTAGCCAAGTTGGATGAAATTTCCGTTGATCCATCCTCCTTCAATCGCAGTGAAGCCGTCGTAACCAGCAACGGTCTTGGATGCAAAAATTCCGGTCAAGGTGGCTCCTACGATGCCGCCGAAACCATGGATGATTCCAGAAACACTGTAGTCGTCAATACCCGTCCAGTGGTTGAAGCGAATCATCAAACGACAGAGCACCGCATTAATGACGGATGTGAGGGCTGCTGCCCAGGGCCAGTAGAACCCACACGAGGGTGTGATATTGACTAACCCCACAATAATACCCTCGCAAGCTGCCTGCAAAGAATACTTCCCGGTGATGAGTCTATCAGTCGTGGTGTAAGCCGCACAGGCAAAACACGAAGCAAGAATTGTGTTGAGGAAAATATAGCCCGTTCTGACGTTGACTGCCAACAAAGTGCCCGTGTTGAAGCAGAACCAAGCAGCCCAGATCAAAGTGACTCCAACAAAAGTGGTGAGCGCAGAGTGGCCCCTATATTTCGTGATTTTGCCGGTTCTTTTACCCGGTTGGCCGCGAGGACCAAGGTACCACGAGTAGCAAAGCGAGGCAATACCAGAAGCAATATGGACTGGTCCTCCTCCCGCAAAATCCAACGCTCCGAGGTTCAACAACCAGCCGTTTAAACCCCACACCCAGAACGCAAGAGGACAGTAGCAAACGATGGTCCACAAACCTCCCACCACGATGGAGGGAAGAAAACGGCCTCTTTCGCCGATGGATCCAAGGAAAATCTGTACGGTAGCAACAGGGAAGAAAACGTTAAAGCAGAAGTTGATGACCGACGGAATGGTGCCTCCTTCGATCAATGGCATGGCCTCATCCTGGTAGAGAGCAGCATTGTTGAGATCTCCCATCAAGGGAGAAGTCGAAGTGGGCGAGTTGGCCAACGAGTACCCAATCAAATACCACAAGATCACCACGCAGCAGGTGACCATATACGTTTGGAAGAGAATTTGCACCAAGTTCTTTCTCTTTAATGTTCCGCCGTAGAACAACCCGATGGCAGGGGTGATCAAAAACACCCCGAAAGCACAGAACATCACGTACACCATGTCACTGGTGACTAGCGTGGCCGTTTGTTCCTCCAAGGAACCTGTCCTTTTCGTCAAAGTTTGAAGACCCGGCATAATTGGAGATTCAAGATATGCTGGACTTTTGCTAATGGAGATTGCAAGCGTTTCCAGGAAGACGACTATCTTATAGATTTCACATGGAGCCCAAGGTGAATTCTCTTGGCAGACGAGGTCCTCGTTTTTCCTTTCCTTAAATGGGTGCAAATGTCCCCCCAGACGTCAGAATGCGCAGTATGTGCACGTATCTGCACGACAATTCGTTATCGCGCCGGGAGCCCTGATTCGTCCACAATAGAGATTTAATCGGGTAAGATCTTGGTTTGCCTGGCCGAAATCCAAACCTCTAGTATACTCTTAGGAGACAGTTCCACAGGACACGCACACTGCACCCTTCGTGCAAGGACTTTTAAGTCTCTTCTTTTGTGTGGAATAAAAAGGAAAGGTTGCAATACTTTTGAATTCCGAGCCCACACTCAGCCACTCCGACGACGAATTCCGCCCCATGACGTGCACATTGCGATAAGGCCTATGTCCAATCCGGAAGAAATCCCGGTTCCGCCCGCAGAGTGAATTGCATGCTCCACTGGGACAGAAGAATATCCTCGAAGTTCTGGCAAGAACGAAGAACCAGAATGCAGAGTCGCACACAGAGTCAGCAAACAGCTCCAATAAGGGATAGAAACTAAATAGTGTTCAATATTTTCTTTGTAATTTGGTGCATGAGTCTTTATGCATTCCATCTCAACATTCATCTCACCGTTCTGCATTCTCCAAAACCATCATGTCCCAACAACAAGATCTTGTGTTTTTCAATGACAACTCGCTAATCTCATCCCGGCTCTTCTCCACGGGGCTATCAACCTTGCACATTATTTCGCATTCACAGGCCACCACTCCAGCCTGGCTTGTGTCCTCCATGATAGAAAATGCTTTGGTTGGAACAGCACCAACGGTCAATAGAGACCTCACCATAAAGACCCCAAACAGGGCACTGGTGGCATATGTGCTGTTCACACACTCTGAGGACTTTGTTGCCAAGAACTGCAGAAAGCAAGGCGTAGACTTGTCGGCCCTAAGTAACTATGCATTCGTGGACTGTTTCAGTGATTTGTTCACCAAAAGACTTCCCAACGGGTCCAGAGAAGAGGCAGAAAAACTCTTTGAATCGGTCGCAAAGACTATCGAAGCACAGACCTGCGCCCACAAGGTGGTCATTCTAGAACACCCGGAGATTCTTCTAGCTGCAACCGAGCTTCAGAGCAACGACTTGCTTTTCTTAATCCAACGAATCAAGTGCAACGCCTTATTTGTGGTCATCGACACCGAGTCGTCGTTGGTGAACTTGTCCAACACTAACCCCCAGGATCCCGTTTTCAAAATCACCGATTTCTTCGTCAAGTTACACCACAAGTCCTCGATGAACATCAATCTACAGCCTTTGCCAACAGGACGGGCCAAGGACATTACTGGTTGTTTGACAATTGCACACGGAGCCATACCTCCGAACTCAGACGTCCAGGTTGTAGAGAGAGAGTATATTTATCACGTCACGAAAGAAGCCAATGTGAAGTTGTACTTCAGGTAGGCTCTTTCAATACAGTCGGTCAAGTGTCAACTGGTAGCAATGTTACGTTGAAGCGTTACCTCTTCCGGTGCAAACTATATAGATCATCCAATGCAAACTCAATAGAACATCTGGTCCAAAGTAACGGAAACAACGGCCACACCGACCGTTCTCCCACCAAAATCCAATACGGAATGTTCTCCATCGTCTTGTGAACATCGAACACTCTTCCAAAATCACGGAGCAAATACCGTAGCTCGGGAACGATGGTGATTTCTCGAATACTGGTGGAAAACTGAGCCGTGGACGGCTTTTCATCGATGCAAAGTCTCTTAATGATCTCTGGCAAGAGCCCCATCTTGTTCAACACGTCCAACCGGTGCTGGATCTCAAGCCCCAACACGTTCTTAAGGTGCTTGGCAAGATTGTAGCTGGTGTCCTGGGTCATATTTTTGATATGAACCGCCGACGGTTTCTCCATTCTCTTTTCGTCGCCACCTAGCCACATGCTTTTATTGTTGCGAACATCTTCATTGAACAGAAGCTTGCCATATGCATGGTAATGTTTTAAGTCGTTACTGATCAATGGGGCCAAGTAAGGTCTGGCCAAACTGGTGATGAAATGATTGACATTGAAGAGCTCCGTGAGTCGCGTGTAGGGCGAGTTCTCAAGAGGTGAGTTGAACGTGCTCTTTCCGCTCTTCTCGTCGTCTTTTCTCCGGGTGGACCTGAAGTAATATTGCAGGTAACTGACGTCTTGTGGTTTCAAGAACGAAACCTCCAAGTCTGGTTCGATAGGGACGATATTGTTGTTGAGGTCCTTCACATACAACTGGACATTGTCAGACAACACCCCCGTGCCAATGGAAGCGTAGATGGCAGTCCAAATGATGACATTAGGTGCAGTGATGTAGTTGAGCAACGACGGAACCGAGTGGTGCGTAGGATGTGCCACGATGTTCAAGATCTTCTCTGTCTTGAGGTACGCCTCCTCAAAGGTCAAGTCTCCAATGGTGTCACGCACAAACTTCAAGAATATAAGGATATCTTGAGAATAGCCCTTTCTCACAACGTTTTCAATGACGTTGCCGTATCTCTCGTCCACATCGTGATTGAGCGTATCAACGTTGCCCATGACATCTGTGATGGAAATCAAAATCGGCATCAACTCGTCGTCTGTCAAAGTGCACACCAAAGAAGCCACCGCAGCTCCCACGGCACTTCCACCAATCACACGAGGAAGCAAGCCTTTGAAGTACAACGCCCGGACCACCCCCAAGTGGCACAAACCAAAGAGAGACCCGCCCTGGAGAATCAAGGCCGTGCATCCAAACAGCTGCCTTGCGTCGTGGAAAAAATCGAGTTTCAACTGCTTGCTGTTCATGATGTAGTCGTCACTCCCCCTCTCGGACTGAATCGAGTCGTTGAGGTAGTTCAAACACTCTAGCACTTCGATGATGTACTCCTGAATCTTGAACTTGGTGCCGAGGTACGATTTCGTGTAGAGTCTCTTTTGGGAGATTCCTCCGAAATTGCGAATCAACCCCGACCGAAGAAGATTCATAATGAGGGGAGCGTCCCCCTTGAGTCTTGCGGCCCTCAAAAGAGTCATTCTGTCGTTGATAAGGATGTAGTCGTAGTGCTTTGAAATGAAATTCTGACGCCACAAGTCCATGTTTGTGAGTCTGTCGACCTCGGTCACCACGGCCTTCCATTCATTGTAGAACTGGACGTTTTTGAGCTGTTTCAACGACTCTTTTAGGCTGTCTTTGCGAGTGTGCAAGTAGTAGAGTTTGCGGAGCCAGAACAACCACACATCGAGGACAAAGTCGATCAAAACCCACACAAACGCTGGAGTGTGGTTCACCACAAACGTGATGAAGGGAAGAACCACATAATCGGATAAGCTTCGTAGCATGGAAGGGCAAGAACGAAAGAAAGAGATGCTCCAATAAAGGTGTCCGCAAATGTATGTATTATTTAAGTAGCTTTCCCATGTGACAAAGGGCCTGCACACGATCTTATCGGGCAGGGCCATGGGGTAACGCACGTGATCCGAGCATTTGCAACAAGTGAACAGTGCAATTAGGAAAATCTGATAGACTTCTTAATTTGTGCTTTCATCTGGATTTTCCAGTTCATTTGTTTCTTCTCCAACAAATCCCTCTTGAGTAATATTTTGAAAGTCTTTTAGTTCGGTGGTGTTGAAAATTTTGCCGATGCAAGAATTCGAGGATTTGAGCAAAATGAATAAAAGGATTCGGTCAAATTCGTGGAGAGAATATGAAGTCTCTTCTGGACGCGATCAACGATTCCGCCTAGAAACTTTCGCTGGTCACTAATGCACATTGTGCCTGTTGTAGGCAAGGAAGGTGGCCAAGATGCCGAGGTCGTAGCAAACCTTCAACGAACCGGCCATGACAAACGTGAGCCACTGCAATTCCCGTCCTGTTAAGTACCCCGCAATTGACGGACCGAACATCTGGGCCAACGTTTTGACAATGTTGGTCCAGCCGAAAATGGCCGTCCGGAACTCGGGAGGCACCAAAGTGGCCAAGAAAACGTGTTTGGGTGCCACATCCATGCTTTGAGTGGAGGCCCGAACGAACATAATGGCCAACGTGATCACCAAAGAGTGGGGAAGCGGGAGGAAGATCAACAACGTGGACGCCGGCAAGTGCGTGGCCACCATGGTCACCACGGGGCCCAATCTTTTGGTGAGCGAGGTGCTCAAGAGAGAAGCAAAGCCAGCAATGAAGTACGTGGCGAAGAAAATGGACCCGAGAGTCGTGGCACTGACGTCGAACTTGTGCTTGATGTAGTACGTGAGCCACGAGCCCTGCACCAACGACGAGGCAAACGCATCCAAGCCAAACAAAATGGAAAGCTTGAGCACCATGGATAATATGGAGCTGTTCAAGTCAGGCAAGAACTTCCGTTTTGGCTTTTGTTTCGGAAGCAACTGGCCTGTTTCCAGAGCTTCTGTGGCACCACCTGCATCCTCCACAGGCTCCAATTCTGGCTGCAACTCGGCTTTTGGCGTGATGAAGAGACACAACACCAAGCTGGCCACAGCCAACAATCCGTAGGCCAAAAAAGCCGTGCGGTACGCCTGCAAAGTCGAGTAGCCGTACGACAGCAAGATGTCGATCAACGAGCCGCAGAGGAACGACCCGAGTGCCAGACAGAACACCCCCAGAAAGGTGTACCAGGCATAAATGTCAGATCTGAATTCCGGCCGAACAAGCGAGGCAATGGCACTCTGTTCTATCGACCGGAACGGACCCACCTCTCCTCCGCCGGGAGTCAAGATCCCGATCACTGCCACGGTCGTCAACAAGAGCGAATTGTCGAAATAGGCAAAAGCAAAACCGGTGGCTGCCATGATTCCAGAACTAAACACGAGGGTGAGCTTTCTTCCGAGTCTGTCGGCAGCAAGACTGAACAAGAACGACGAAATGAGGTCGCCGAAGAACGTGAGTGTCATGAAGTACCCGATGGTAACCTCTTTCATTCCGAGTTCTTTGAGGAAGATAACAAGAATCAAGGACGTGGCACCAAAGCCCAAGAGGCGGATCATTCGAATGGCGATGAGGATGGCCACGTCGATGCCGGAACTCAGCAACGTCTTGAGCCCTATTTCATCGGCGATGAAGGCGAGCTTGTTCATGGTAGGGTTTATTTTCGTATTCCCATAAGATGTCAAGCACGAATGTGTCAAATGAGAAATGTCGCATGCGCAAAAATGTCCTACAGGAAGCGAGACAACACATAGAGGCGGGAGTTGGCACAATGTTGGCAGGTTCGGAGACAAGACTGGCTTTGGGAGACAAGTTTGGGTTCGGGAGACAATTTATATGGGGGCTGGGGTGCAATTTAAATGGGGCTGGGGTGCAAACATTGGGGCATGTGCACTCCAAATCAACCGAGAGAGTCATTTGACATGGTCACCAGAAAACAGATGGCATTGCATGAAATACAATCCTCCTCTATGACAATCCTTTCTCCATTGGCTCGCCAGTTCTTCGGACATTGATTGAAAAAAAACAACTGAAAAATTGGTTCTGAAAACGGACTCTGAAAAAAATGGTTCTGAAAGAATGGACTCTGAAATCGGTTCCAAGATCCCCTATTCTGTCCAGAACAGCTCCGTCCACAGCCAATCCCAGCTAGCCACGACTCAAACTTCCCCAAACTTCCTAAATCAAGTCTGTTACAAAAATACTGTCACGTGATAAAAAAATTCAGCTCATCTCCATCTCCAAATCTAACCGAACTTCACCCAGCTCTACCAAACATGTCGTCAAGCAGGCAAAGAGTGCAGCTGTCCCGAAATCCGGTTCTTCCGGCCAAGGCCACCCCGGAACAGAAGTACTGGCGTGGCTTTCTCAATCCCCTGCTCGTCAAGGAAAACCATCCCATCACGCACATCCACTTCAATCCGGTGTCTCCACACGATTTTGCCGTCACTTCGTCCACGAGAATCCAGGTCTTTTCGTCCAAGACGAGACAGGTGATCAAGACGTTTTCCAGATTCAAAGATACCGTTTACTCGGGAGAGTACAGATACGACGGAAAGCTTCTTGTTGCGGCCGATGCCCTGGGCCTTGTGTCCATTTTCGACGCCTACCAGCCCCGGAACTTGTTGGTCAGCTTGAACCCTTCGTCGCATCCTACGCACGTGGCCAAATTCCACCCGACCATCGGAAACCAGCTTGTGACCGGGTCGGACGACAGAATCGTCAGATTGTACGATATCTCGCAGACAACCAGCGGCCCCATCGTGGAATTCGACGATTCCTTCCACGGCGACTACATCAGAAGCTGCAACTTCATTCCCGGCAACCCCAACTTGATCACCACCGGATGCTACGACGGAATCGTCAGAATCTTCGACACAAGACACCAGCAGCTCGTGGCCAAATTCGACCAGGGCAACCCAGTGGAAGATGTGTTGGCCCTTTCTGCAACCACACTTGTCAGTGCTGGCGGGCCCCAGGTCAAAGTGTGGGACTTGTCGCGGGGATCTCAGATTCACGAATTCAACAACTTCACCAAAACGGCCACCACGTTGCACAACACCGGCGAAAAGGGTTTGTTGGTGGGCTCTTTGGACGGGCACGTGAAGATCTTCGACTACACGTCGACCAACTGGGACGTCAAGTTCGGGTGGAAGTTCGGCAGTGGAGGCGTCTTGTGTTCGGCCGTTTCGCCCAACTTCAAGCATTTTGCGACCGGGTTGACCTCCGGGTTGCTTTCCATCAGAACGAGAAAAACAGAACCCAAAGTCATCCAGGCCAAGCAGGAAAAGAGTAGTGCCTACGCCAGAAGCATCAGAGGTGCGCAGTACTTGGGAGAGGAGGATCAGCTTGTGGTGTCTTCCAGTGGACCGTCGACAAAAAAATTGAAGCAGTTTGAAAAACACTTGAATGCTTTCAGATGGGCCGAGGCCTTGGACAGTGCGGTGACCACGGGATTGCCCAAGGAGCAGACGGTGACTCTCTTGAACGAGTTAAAGAAGCGAGGCAAGATCAGAATCTCGATGTACGGACGAGACGAGATCTCCCTAATGCCCGTTTTGCAATGGTTCATCAAGAACCTTGAGGATGTGCGGTCGTTCAACATCATCTGTGACTTCATTGCGGTGATTCTTGAGATGTACGGCAACTTGATCGACAAGAGCGTGGTTCTCGAGGAGGCCTTTGGCAACTTGTCCCGGCGAATAAACACCGAGGTCAAGAAGTGCAAGGAGGCCAACGAAATCAGCGGCATGTTGGAGTTGTTGGCCATCTGAGGCAGCTATTAGCATATATGCATTAAATTAACGAAGCCGTTGACATTAAAAAGCCGTTGATATTAAAAAGCCGTTGACAAAACCGTTGACATTAAAAAGCCGTTGACAAAACCGTTGCCAGCAAGCTAACTGTACTGTTACATACATAAATTCACCATTTCGTCTTCTTTTTCTTCCCCTTGGGTCTTCCCTTCTTAGGTGCTGGTTTTGCGGTCACTATTTCTCGGCATTTCGGCGAACAGTACCATTTCTCGGCGGTGTATTTCAATGCCTCCACCCGGTTCAAGAGACCCACGCATTTGTAGTGGAACCACTCTCCGTTGGGGCACGTCTCGTTGTCACAGGCAATCATATCGCCAAAAGAACGCTGTTTGCAGAAACAGTACAAATTGCGATCTTCTTCGGGAGCCTGCGCTGCCTGGAAAGCAGGTTCAGGGATGTTAACTACTTCTTTCTTCTTTTTGATCGTTTGCTTTTGCGCCTTGTGCACGTTACTCACTCTTGTCGCTTTTGTCACCTTCACCTCCGGATCTCTCCTACTCTTGGAGAGCTTGAGGATAATCTTAAGCCCGGAGGTTCTTCCTGGCAACTTCTTTTCATTCCCATTTCCTCTCTCCTGGTCCTGGAGTGCTTCGACCTGCGAAGGTAGAGGATTTTGCTTGTAGTGCTCTCGAAGCTGTGCCCGCAATTTTTCTGAGCTGGATGTGTCTTGTGCTATAGGCGTGTCTGCCACCCGTTGAAGCTGTGAAATTTCGCTTTTGAGCATGGCTTCATGAGATAGTAGTTGCGTGCAAAGGGCGTCCATTTCCGCAACCGACTCGTCGTGCAAGTGGCGGAGTTTCGTTTGGCTGCGGACATACTGTTCTGTCACCGAAGCCGCATTATCTTGTTGTAGGAGCTGGTGGAGGTGTTCCTTCTCGTGGTCAATTGCAACGTTGCAGCTTTGAACAAGCCAGAGCGACCGCACAAAATCACATGGTAAGTGGTCGACCGTGGAGATGTAGGTGCTGAAGATGGAGCTGGAGTTCAGAACCACCGACATGTTGTTGATGTTTAAGATTCGCGATTTGAGTTGATTTTATGCACAGACATGCACCTCGCCGGAAAAGTGACGAGATGAGAAATGTGGACAGCTTACTTGCTAGGCCCGGTATTGATTTTAAGACATAGTACTGATCGAAAGACCAGTCGTTATTTGCGGCATGTTTCTGCGGCATGTTTCTGTTAAAAGTTCCATGGTCGTGATTTAAATACCCCAATCTCATTTCCCTCACAGCTTTCAATTCACCGATCAATAAACAACGTCTGGGCTCTGTTGGAAAGCGGAGAATCCGTCTCTCAACAAGTCCAGCCAGAATCATCGAAAGCAAATGCCACCTGGAGACTCAAAAGTTCCACACTGCATATTCACGCGCTGCCTTTGTTCTTCCACAAAGCAAATTAGAAAGTTTCAAAAAAAGCGGAATTCTTTATCAAGATCCCAGATCTGGAATCCAATGCCAGTAGGCACATCAGCACCTCCGTCTACATCGAACGCCGTTTGCGCTCAGTTTTCATTACCAACACTTTCATTGCACAACAGAAAAAAATAAAACTATCTTACTCTCAAAGCACTGGCAGGACAACACAGCAACGTGTTTACTCCAAGTCCCTCTTCAAGGTACCCATGAAGGCTCTCTTCTCAGCTGGGGTCTGGAATCTACCCTTACCGAACTTAGAGGCAGTGTCGATCCACTTCAAGTTGACCTGCTCCAAAGCTCTTCTGGAGGTGTCAACGTACAAGGACTTTCTCAAGGTGACAACTCTCTTCTTGACACCTGGGATGGAACCCTTCAACAACACAAAGTCGTTGGCAACAGTACCGTATCTGACGAATCCACCCAATGGGTTAATGGTCTTCTTGGTTCTGTCAAACTCGGTGGCACCGTTGGCCTCGTCAGCACCAGATCCAACTCTGTAGACCTTGTGGTTGATGGAGGTTCTGTGGTGGTAACCGTTTTGACCAGCACGTGCAACAGTGTAGTTGACGTTAGCTGGGTGCCAAGCACCGATACAGGCAACCTTTCTCAAACCTCTGTGGGTCTTTCTTGGCAACTTCTTGGTACCCCATCTGTGGGTGACACCCTCGAAACCGTGACCGGCGGTGACGGCAACGACGTCGATCATCTCGTTCTGCTCAATGACAGAGTCGACCGAGACGGTCTTCTCGAAGTGAGCCTTGGCCCATTGGACCTTCTCCTCGACGGAACCACCGTTGATCTGAATCTCGGCCAAGTGAGCCTTCTTCTGGGTCAATGGGGTCTTCTTGACCTGGGTGTGCACCAACACTCTGACGACCTGAGCGTACTTGGTGATTCTGGCCAACTCACGGTCGATCTCCTCACCGTTCTGGGCGTACTTGGCGGAGTACTTGGTGAAGGCCTTCTTCTTGGACTTGTACCAGTTCTTGTAGAATCTTCTCTTGACCTCCTCGGAGAGATGCTCGGCCCACACGGTGGTCAAGGATCTCAAACCTCTTGGGGTTTCAACGTATCCAACAACACCAACGATAACCATTGGTGGGGTGTCCACGATGGTGGCAGCCTCCACGACTTCACGCTTGTGCATCTTGGAACCTGGTCTGTCCAAGTCTCTGACGATGGTAGTCATACCAGCCTTGTAACCCAAGAAAGCAGTCAAAGCAACTGGCTTAGACTTGACGTCCTTAGGGAAGGACTTGACCTGACCTCTGTGGGAGGCAGATCTCTTTCTTGGGAGGAAACCCAAAGAACCGTGTCTTGGCTGTTCGTACTTTCTGTGAGACATGCTGAAGAATAAAGTGGTGAGAAAAGTTTTGCGAAGGTGAAAATTTTTAGAGCGCACAAAGTTATTCGGTGCGGGTAACCGTGGGCTTTGGTTGAGGAACGACCTGGATGTGCACCACTTCGAGTTTGCTGTATGTAGTTTCTTCTCTGCGTCCGCCCTGCACAGCTGTATTACAGCCAGTTGTCGTGGAACGCTTTTGAATTTCTCAAAGTGTGAAATTTCGAGGAATCCTCCTGACTCTGACAAATTCCCCCACTGCGTTCTGGGTCATTCTAGCAAATCAAACAAAATTGGCGATCCCAGCTTTGTTCACTTCTGTCAACCTGTCCTCCTCTTCATTAATTACTTCCCAGACCTCAGCCTAAACGGGACATCAAGGCTTACTTGAGCGGCCACATTCCCAACCTTAGCAGAGACACCTTCTAGAAATTTACATGGGTGAGATATCAGATATCGTTACTACTGACTTGAACAAGGGCAGATGTCATTGACAGCAACTGTCTCTGTTATTCGTGCAGGATCTTTGGGTTGTAGATTCTTTACGGCAAGCCTTCCTCGTTTTCTAGATTCCCGTTCAACAAATGCTGGAGCCTGGAAATATCTTGCTTCTCCAGGCTTGTTAACGAGATCTTTGGCCACATCGGTGCACATCCAGAACCGTGGCTT
The DNA here is from genome assembly GCA_030558395.1 of Danielia reshetovae. NCBI lineage: Eukaryota > Fungi > Ascomycota > Pichiomycetes > Serinales > Metschnikowiaceae > Danielia > Danielia reshetovae. The sequence goes on along the minus strand of JAJMSL010000011.1, from coordinate 261,998 downwards.
GCAGGAACCAAGGTTTCACCATTCTTTTTTGCTGAACTGTTGCTTCTCTTACTATACTGGCTCTCTTTTAGAACACAGAGTTCTGTGGAGGCTGAAAGATCTCGTAGAAGACAGTGAGGAGGTCCAGTACTTGCATTTGTTGAACCAGAACTTGTTAAATGCCACGTAGTTTTTGACAATGACTACGATTTGACGAATTTGAAGAAGCTTTCTGGAATTGGCCCACTCGAACGGGGACATGAATGTGGCTACCACATATGAAGAGACTCATAACTTAGGATCACTCTTTCTTAGGATGTTGAGGGCCATATATGGGAAACGGAATCAACTTTCCATGTTCTGATCTTCCTAGATGTCGGCAGGCTAACGCCTCTCCCAATGAGTTAGTTAATTTTTTATCTCAATTGCTGCAAGTAGGATGCCTGGCTTCCAGTAAAGTTTGCCCAGTAAATTTGCACCTGTAGTTGTGGGTGCGAATTTGACGTGAAAGGGAGGCGTATTTTCTCGCACCAATCTGCATTGCCACCTTCGCATATCCCTACAATAAACTAATTAGCACGACCCCACAACCCTTCGTAATCAAAACCCATAATCGAATACATCACGAAACCTCCTCCGCCAAATCCTCCCTCGTTTGTCATCTGTACTTATCTCCGACTTCCATTCAGTGCAATTCTCCGTTGTGGCTTTGCCCGCACTTACAATTAGTAAATGACTTACAAATGCACCTCGACGCAGGATCTCCACAAGGTCCGAATTTGTAAGCACAACATATATATATTGGGACAGCACCACTGAATTCTGATATCATTCAATTGAATACAACCAAACATCCACAATAATGTCCAAGATCTCTGTTGCTGTTTTCGGTCTCAACGGTGCGTTGGGAAAGCCAACTTTGGAAGCTTTGCAGAGCCCAGTTTTCGCAGACAAGTTCCAGTTCCCAATTTTGGCTGTCACCAGAGACGCCTCCAAGACCACGTCCACCGACAAGGTGAAGTACATCCAGGGTGATTACGTGGCCGACTCTGCTAACTTGGCCGAGCAATTGAAGGGCACCGATGTGATTATCGAATTGCTTAGTTTCGAAGCAACTTTGTACGCAGCCGTCGAGAAGATTGTCGGTATTGTCAAGCCTAAAATCTTCATTCCTTCTCAATTCGGTTGCGATACCGAAGGAGCCGCGGAAGTGTTGCCTGGTTTTTTGGAAGTCAAGGTTGTGCACTCCAACAATGCTAGAAAGCTTGGAGTCAAGGTGGTGGATGTCTACACATCTTACTATGCTGCTCCCGGCTCGTTCTTGTACGAGATTATTGGTCATATTGGAGGCCATCCAGAGACTAACTCGGTCACCTACTTGGGTTCTCCGGACACCAAGGTTGCTTTCAGCACACTTGGGGATGTTGGGAAGGTGCTTGCTTCCATTGCTTCCAAGCCTGCCCTGGCCCTTCCAGAAAAAATCAGAGTGCAGTCAGGAGAAATTAGCTTCAAGGATGTCGTTACCAGGTACGAGGAGACTCACAACGTGAAGTTGGAGGAGAAGAACTCCGTTTCCAAGGAGGTTGCATTGACCGAGGGCCTTGCCGTTTGGGCTACTGGGTTCGACTACTCTAAGTTCTTGTACTACTTGAATGTTATTGCTTCGCAGGGTGTTGACAAGGGAGCATCTTTCTCAACCACCCACAACGAATTGCTCAACCCAGGTGAGTCTTTGTGGAAGTGGGAATCATTTTAGGTAGTTTGAGTTTTTCCGTGTGTTATGATTGAGTATTTTAATGAGATTTCTGTTCAATTTTAATGTACGCCTGGATAAACTAAGAAACGGGTGTAAATTCGGAACTGAAAACAGATATCTGTGGAACTTGCCTATAGAGCCTGTCAACTTCTGTACCTTGCGGCAATCGTATAATCTGTACTTGGCCATAATTCCTGATATATCATCTAGAAGTCGGTTTGAGTAATGGCAGAAGAGCCTCAGCTCTAGTAATTCAGTGCAGCTTTAAGTGTGGAAAAAACTACTGGTATATTCAAGAACCCATCCTCAATACAGTTGGTCAGAAAGAAAACATTTTCTATTGCGAATGTTTCTATTGGGGGAGTTTTACCTTGTTTGCTTTATAACACCTTTTGCAGACAATTTTAATTTGGATTGTTTTTACCTCATGAAAAGAAAACGGCAAATCAGAGAGAGAGAGAGAGAGTATCATGGGTTCTCTTAAACTGGGAAGGATGCAAATTTGGCCCGTTCCCGTGACTGTGGCTCACGCACTTTCCCACTAACCACCGGCTAATTCCTGGATTTTCATAACCACAGCTAATCTAAACACCACACCAAAACCCTTCAAGCACTTAGCCAAGGTGTGGCTTCGGCACATATCCACAGACGACTGTAATATGGTCTATTGATGGGAAAACTCCAAGGAATTCCTTGCATCTTCACTATCGAAAGAACCAAAATTCACATCTTGATTTAATTACACTGTTTTGGTGCTTTTGGTGAACATTGAAAGCCTTGCAAACATCATTTTTTGCGAACTTCTTGCATGACTATGTGGCTCATATATCTTAGTCAATTATGCACCTCGACGCAGGATCTCCACAAGGTCCGAATTTGTAAGCACAACATATATATATTGGGACAGCACCACTGAATTCTGATATCATTCAATTGAATACAACCAAACATCCACAATAATGTCCAAGATCTCTGTTGCTGTTTTCGGTCTCAACGGTGCGTTGGGAAAGCCAACTTTGGAAGCTTTGCAGAGCCCAGTTTTCGCAGACAAGTTCCAGTTCCCAATTTTGGCCGTCACTAGAGACGCTTCCAAGACTTCCACCGAAAAAGTGAAATACATTGAAAGTGACTACGTTTCTGACCCCTCCGCATTGGCTGAACAATTGGCCGGTGTTGATGTGATTGTGGAATTGCTCCACCCCAACCCAGAAGTTTTCGCAGCCGTGGAGAAGGTGGTGGCAGGTGTGAAACCAAAACTCTTTGTGCCCTCGCAGTTTGGTGTTGATTTAGAAGGTGCACGCAGGGTGTTTCCCAATTTCTTGAACATAAAGACTGTCCACTCTAACAATGTTAGAGAGCAAGGTGTCAATGTGGTGGATATATACACCAGTCTCTTCGCTTCTCCGGGCTCTTACTTGTACGAGTTCATTGGGGCCGTTGGAGCAGACCAAAAGGAAAACACTGTCACGTATCTCGGTTCTCCAGCCACAAAGATTGCGTTCACGACTCCTCCAGATATTGGAAGAGTTATTGCGGCCGCGGCTTCGGCTCCTGTTGGGCTTCCCAATTCTCTCAGAGTCCAATCTGGAGAAGTCACTTTCGAGCAGATTGTCAAGAGATACGAAGAGACCCACGACATCAAGTTCGAGGAGAAGAACTCGATTTCGAAAGAGGAAGCGTTGGCCCACGCTCAGAAGGTATGGGCTGAAGGCTTCAACCCTTCGAAGTTCATCTACTACTTGAATGTTCTTGCGTCTCAGGGTTTGGATAATGGAACGTCGTACTCCAAGAACGACGACGAGTTGGTGAACCCCGGGCAGTCTTTGTGGAAATGGGAGTCGTATTAGGACAGTCCTTGATTATGACGTCGTGTATAGAATATGAAGAACCTTATCTCCTCTTTTTAATCACCTTCTTGAGGGCCGCTCGCGCATCTTCGTCGTCTGCAGAGGGAGAATTCACATACTGACCATTGGAAGGGCCACCAGTGCCCAAAAACTCATTCATGTCTATCGTAGTTCCCTGAGCAGGGCCGGAGAATTTGGAAGATTGGTTGGCCAAGTCCGGCTGCTGGTTCAAAAACGGCTGTTGGAGAGTCAGTGACTTCTTTTGCTGTGGAGAGTTAAGGTTCATCATGGAGTACATCATGGAGTTGAACTGCGGGGTCAAGTTGTACGCTAGGTTGCAGTCTCCGTGCCCGTTGGCTTCGCTGCTCATGTACATTGGAGTGTACCCTGAGGAAAAATAGAACTCGCCTTTAGGGGTTTGTGGAACAATGTGGTCATCCGTTGGCTTATTGGGTTCGGACAACATTCTCTTGCGCACTCCCCTTGAAGACAGGTCATCTCTGGAGTGGTAGTTGGCTTCGATCCCAATGGCCGTGTGCGCATGGACTAGTTTAGGGAGGCCTGGTCGAGCAACCACCGGGTTGGAAGTTTCCTCTTCAATCAAGATCTCGGCGAACTCAATGTCGTCGACGCCTTCTTCGACTCTGGGTTCCTCGGAAGGTGAAAGAACGGCTCTGCCCAGGTCGTCCACCACCAAACGGAACAGGAACATTCCGTCGTTGATGAAGTTCACAAGATTGCTGGCCTTGCCCACTTCGGAGATTGGATCAACCTTTTCGCGAGCAGTCGTGGTGGTCGTTTTGGCTTTTCTTTCGAACCCTTGCGCAAGAGAAAGATTGGTATTGGCAGCGGGGGGATGTGTGACCTTATTCGTGCTCATGGCAGAATTGGCTGTGTTATGCAAGGAAGTGTTGATGGGAATCATGTGCATGGAATTCAAAGACATTTCTGGACGTCCCATTCCCATGTTCACACTCGTAGGGTTTCCCAGGCCCATATTAGCAGTCGTATGGTATCCCATACCCATGTTCAGAGTCGGACTGCCCATGCTCTGGCCCGTTCCACTCGGACTCATCGCATTGCTAAAATGAGGCCGCACAGTAGAGTGTGGAGGCGTGGCCAAAGGAAACCCCCGCAGTAGAGGCGGGAGCACATCCGTGTTGGTGATGAAAGAAATGTTATCTAACGCTTTTGGGTTGATCTGAAAGCTCGAGAGGCTGGTGTATGACGAAACAGACATCGGTGTCAATAAATTGGTTTCCTTGCTGGAACCAGCTTTCTTCAATGGAGAGTCGTCTCCGGCCGACGACATGGAAACCACGCTGCTCCGCTGCCTCTTTTTCCTGGACGACGTTTGTCGAGGAGAAACCTTCATGAGAGGAGTGAAAGTGTCAGGCTCGCCCATTTTCACCGTCATGTTCGAGTTCGACTCCGCAGTAGGACTTCCAGCGTCTGGAGAAGTGTGGAACTGGAGGGTGAGCGTGGGAAATGCCTCAGCCATCTTGTTATTCTTGGGGGGTCTTCCCCGTTTCCTTTTCAAAGGCTCATTGGGGCTGGTTGCAGACATTGCGTTGTTCAACACGAACGCCATAAAGGAATGAGTGGACTTGACTTCGGGACTACCACTGGCAACGTCAGCAGAAACTTCGAAGGAGTTCGAAGGGAGGCTGGTAGAGAAAGACTTTCACTGCACGAAAGAAAAATGGAGTGCACAAATTGGGAAATGGCGTATCGTGCGGCACCTGAAGCAACCAGAGCACATGACCGCAAGGCTCACACAAGACAGTGTTGGCAGATGGACTAGACGAATGTCTTGATTGGGCTGGCTTTCTTGGTGACAGTGAATGTGTACGTAATTAAATGCAAAGTTGTAATAATTAGTGCAGGTGAGACGAGACCTCGGAATGCTGAGGTTTGAGAGGTGGCAAAATGATATATGTTTCGGGTTACAATGGGCCCAGTTCCGCCTTTTTCAGGTCTCGACCGATGGATATTGCTTTGTTGAAGGCCCCTGTCAGATCGCATTATGCACGTAATTTGGCCCAATTAGGAAGTGTTATGATTTCTCGCATATGAAGGGCTGGCCGTCTAGCCGTCTAACGGGGCGAAAGACGTCGCGTCTAACGGGGCGAAAGACGTCGCGTCTGACGTGGGAATGACGACGAAACCACTTTCCGGCGGGGAATTTTCTCGTGAAAGGCAAAAACGAAATTGATGAAATTTCCGTAATACCGAATCATTTCGAAATGAATTGCAGGGCGAGAACTGGCAACTAAGTTTGATTGATTTTGAGTGATTTTTATTTAATTTTGTGGGTTCGAGATCCCGCTGTGATGAGCCCTGGTCCCAGCGACTAGTTACTCGGAGATCAAAAATTGCTATCTTTTTTCAATGATTATTGAATAATAAGGAAAACCATATAGATAAAAATAGACTATACATATAAGTAGTGTTAGGTGTGCTCTTAAGAAAGAATCCGCAATTTGAAATTTGATAGCAACTTCGGGCTCTCACACCTATTGTTATCCATTCCCTCAAAAGGGATTCCGGATGAGGGGAGATGGTACGGGGAGTATAATGCCATATTCTTTCGCACCCTCAAAATCACCAGTATATTTTCATCCTCAGATCATGAAGATCGCGGCAATCGGGTAGAGGTTAAAGCTAGATGAAGTCCCCTATTGGAATAAATTCTACCATATCTTCTTCCTCTCATATTCTCTTCTTTAATCGTGCAATAAAGGTTTGAGACCGCAAGATTGATCGGTGCAAGAAGCAGATCAAGCAAGAAGGCTTGACCTCCCAGTTTCCACCTTGAAAATCAAATAAACTCTGACGGCTCCAAAATCGCCTGAAATCTTCTCTGGCTTGCTTGGTCCAAGTTGTTACGCACTTGAAAAAGTTGTATGTTCTCGTACACCTCGTATACTGTACGAAGCTGAGATCGCACTTAAGACATCTGACCTCCACCTTCGACACCAATGTCTTCTTTGAATCCCGTGACGGTCCATCGAGAGTTCTCTGGAGCTCCCGGGGCGGTGGTCATCACTGCTCTGTTGCCTCTTCTCATTATTTTCTTTGAATTGCTCACCAATGAAAACTATTCCATAAAGGGCATCAACCTCGAATTGACCAAGGTTTTGGCCCAATTGCCCACCACCTGGCTGCAGGTTTCCAACCTCTGCTTCGATGCTGCCTGCTGGAAAGCGTATCTTGCGTGGTTCTCCATTCTTGCGGTGTTTGACGTCTATTCTCCAGGCAAAGATGTGAAAGGCACCGTTTTGAGAGATGGCACCCAATTGTCGTACCGCATCAACGGCTTGTTCATGGCAACCACCTTGATTGTGTTGCTTGTCAGCAGACTCCTTGTTTCGGACAACTACTACCTTCCGGAGTTGCAGTTTCTCTACGACAACCAGATGAAGTTGATCTTGGTGACAACCATCTTTTCGTTTTTGATTTCCTTCTTCGTGTACGTCATGTCGTTCATCCCGTTGCGTCAGCCCAATGCGTTCAACACGAACGAGAGAATCTTGTCCGTCAACGGCAACTCGGGCAATGCGTTGTATGACTGGTTCATTGGCCGTGAGTTGAACCCCAGAATCGGCAGCTGGGATATCAAGTTGTTCTGCGAGCTCAGACCAGGCTTGCTCTTGCTCTTTGTCATCAACTTGTCTTGCATCCACAGCCAGTACCACAAGAACGGATACGTCAGCGACTCGTTGGTTTTGGTGAATTTCTTGCAGGCTTTCTACACCTTCGATGGGGTGTTGAACGAAGAAGGCTGTTTGACCATGATCGACATTGCGACGGACGGTTTTGGGTTCATGCTTGCGTTTGGCGATTTGGCATGGGTCCCGTGGTCATATTCGTTGCAGTCGAGATACTTGGCCTTGAACAGCCTTGAGTTGGGGTGGGTCAAATGCTGCGTCATCTTGGTGGTCGGCTTCGGGGGCTACTACATTTTCCACTCGTCCAACCAGCAGAAGTCCGACTTCAAACAGGGCAAATTGGACCACTTGGCCAGCATCTCCACTGCCACCGGGTCCAAATTGCTTGTGGACGGCTGGTGGAAACGGTCGCAGCACATGAACTACTTTGGCGACTGGCTCATTGGGTGGTCGTGGTGTTTGCCCACTGGAACGCAGACGTTGCTCACTTACTTTTACGTAATTTACTTTGGGGTGTTGTTGGTTCACAGACAGGCCAGAGATGACGCCAAGTGCAGAGCCAAGTACGGCAAGGCGTGGGAGCAGTACGAGAAGCGGGTTCCGTACAAGATTGTTCCGTATGTCTACTAAAATTGACTCAACCAGTAAGATGGACTCTATTGGTATTCAAAAATCAACTCAATTTATGCGAAGATCGACTCACTGGTATTAACTGAAATCTACTCCATTGGTATACTAAGATCGACTCAACCACTAAGATCGACTCATTGCTATTTTCTAAAATCCACTCAATTATACTAAAATAGACTCAATTGGTTTACTCAATTGGTATTTACTCCGTCTTCTTCTCATAGTCGATTTGCTTTTCAAAAGCATTGTACGACGTCTGGATCGACGTCACCCAGCCCACAGCGGTGTAGATGACAAACACCAAGAAAAACGTCACAATCAACGCCAGCCAGATGCCAGGCGTGAAGAACTGGTACTTGGAGAAGAGATTGTCGTTTTTGGTCTTGGAAAGCGTCTCCCGGGACCCAGAAATAGCATCCGCATCCTCGGCCAACGCAGTCACAAACGACTCGTTTTCCTCCTGTGCAATCATGGACTCGGCAGCTCTGAAGTCATCCTCCACATCCTGGGCCACGACATCGGCCAGATCGGACTCGTCGTCTCTCTTCAAATAATCGTCCAAGTCCACGTTCAACTTGTCGTCCACGTAGTTCTTCAAGGAATCCATGCGGGAACCGGCCTTCTGGAAAGCTGGCTTGCCCTGGACAATCACCACTCTGGAAGAGTCCAAAAACTCGTCAATGTAGTGCACGTGCTCGTCGTCCACGTCCACGATCAAGACGTTTTCCCCCTCGTCCTGCGGCATCGTACTCAAGTACTTGATGTCACAGGAAGGGTCCAAAGAAAAGTCCAACTCCGAGGGAGATCTGTAGTGCACGTGCTTGACGTACGTTCCCTCGGAACTTGCTGCTTTATTGGCAAGGTTTCTCACGCGGTAGATGACGATTTGGGGGCCGTCTGGACAAATCCGTTTGGAGAAATTGGCCATCTGAGTGGAGATGTTGGAAGCCTCGGTAATGTAATGCAAGTCACCTAGCTTTCGAGAGCAAAAAAAGGGCGAGGTGTCTGAGAACGCCATTGATGTGCCGGCGAGGGCAGCAAGACCAGCCAAGAGTTTCATTGTGGTGGGAGAGAGTGGAAGATGTTTATCAAGGAAATTGCCGGTGGTTTATTGGTCACGTGAGGTGCGCACAGAATGGGTACTGATAGGAAGAGGGAAGCAGAAGAGGGAAGAAAGTAGAAGAGGACGAAGAAGATAGTGGAAGAAAGATAGCGGAAAAAAAGGGGGAAAATGGGCAGAAAAAGAATTGGCAGAAAAAGAATTGGCAGAAAAAGAATTGGTTTTCTTCCTGTTCTGATGAAGTTTATGTTTCTCTTGAACCCTTTCTGTACAATGCACTAACACTACAGCCGTGGCCAGGTCAAGAAAGGCCCCTCTTTTGTCCAACAAATGAGTTTGACCGTAAATAGACCTTTCGAATTTTCCTTCAATATCCTTTAATTTCTAGTATTGAGTTGCTCGTTGCCCTGCAGGAACAACTTTACCAAGGCAAACTACACCTCCAACAAACTAAAATGGCTGTCGATGTCCCAGCGTACGTATTACAATCGAAATCACAAACATTTAGGTGAAGTCCCCGTGAACCACCCAGTACCACCGAACTACGACTAACTTCCAGCTCCGTTATACGGAAACTCATGTTTTTCACTGCTGCCATGGTGTTTCTTCCATTGATCACGTTTTTCTCGTGCCAGTACTTGTTTTCCAACTCCATTGTCAGTGGTGGTTCGGCTGCCGTGGCTGCCAATGTGGTTCTTATTGCATACATTGTGGTGGCCTTCACAGAAGATACGACGAAGGAGGAATCTGAATTGACCGAGTCGAAGAAGGACATCTAAGGAGGGATGGGAAGAATGCTCGATGGGTGTCAATAGCTCTAATTTATTCTGAATTGTTCAAACTTACTGGTGACTTGTGATCTTTGAATAGTGTAGCACAAAGCATGTTCAATACCTTTGGTGGGAAGAGTGTAACCGTTTGGCGGTCGTAAAAAAGTTCTGGGGTTGTTTGGTTATATTATTAAGTTTGAGCTCCCGAACTCTGGAGTTGTCACATATGTTCTCAGTTACTGCCAGTACAAGTACTATTTGTGCAAAATTGTAAACGTCTCTTAAAAATCGAAAAGTTCGTGGATTCACTTTGAAACAGGAAACAGTCTATCAGGACGACTCAAGCAACCTTCTGGAGTTGAACCCTAACCTCTCGCTTGGGGTCCCCAGCAGAACATGGAATCTTCGAAACCTAAACAAATTTTCAAAACCTAAACATAAAAATGTTCAAAACTCCAAAAAAAGAGTCATGCTACTCAGAAGATTCAAACTCAATCGCATTACAAGCTCACCAAATGTCCATGATTTTCATCGTGTCACCTCTTCGGCCCCACTTCAAAAAGGTGCGAACTCAATATCAAATTCAATATCCAATATTCCATGGCCCACCAACTTTTACTATGCTCGAGCATACTGCACGCCAACTATGTCCAGACCGTCTCCACACTACAAGCATTGACCGGCGTTCTACATCCCCAGGAAATCGCAACGTACACTCTTTTGACAAAGCCACATAATGTGTTCAAACCCAAGTTCGAGCCAGGCAAGGTCAACCAAATCGAACAGTACTACATGAAATGCTCGACCACGTGGTCCGATGATGCAGCCAAAAACTTGGCAAGCCCCATTGTCAAGGAATCAGAATTGCTTGTGGAGAGGCTCTTTTCTGGAAAGGAAGTGAAGCATTGGACACTCCAGATCTCCGATATCCCCAACGCGGGAAAGAACCCCATTCTGGCTCACAATTTCTATGAAAGCACGCTTGCGCATCACCACACAACGAAGAGGGTGAAGAAAAAACAGCCAACAGAGGTGAAGGTGGAGCAAAATGGTGAAATCATTAATCTCGACGAGGACATTGCAATGGGCGACGCAACGATGAAGACAGAACAAGATTCGGAGCCGACCGTGGAGGTGGATTCTTTTCTCCAGTTCATTGAAGACTTGGGTTACGATGTGGTGAACCAGTACTGGCTCAAGGGAATTCGGTTTTTCTACGGCGACATCGTCATTGAGATCTTCAAATTGCTTGTGAGAGACGATGAGGCAGTGTCGACGGAAGAGTCCAAACTCAAGCTCAAGCTTTTGGACGAGTCCAATGCATTCCAGATCAAGGCATACATCAACTTTCCGAAGGGAGCTAGTGTGGATCTTATCAACAATGGCACCAAGGAGTTGACAAAGCTTAAGGAGTCATTGCATAATCTCTTTGAGCTTGAGGTGCCTGATCGGATGTTCATGGACTCAAGAGTTTCCACAAAGAGGTGATATGTTTGACTTTGATAACCACATTCTTGAATGACTTGTTGCTTTGAGGTTCTTACTTCCACAGTACTCTATTACCACCGTTACTATTTATCTTCACTGGAAAGAACCTTTTCCAGTCATTAAGTATATTTAACTCTCATTCATTCACGAGTTGTTATCGCTCGTGTTTGCTCGTACTTCCTCATGACCGCTCGATCTTATTCGTGATTGTCGTCCTGATATTCCCCTCAAATCCATTTTCTCCTCTTTCCTCACAAACCCTCTCCTCCAACTCCTCAACTTGCTTGAGAAGCTCTTTTAATGTGAGTGGCGTAGGTGGGTGGTGGTCCGATGATAGTAGACGGAAGATCTCAGCACTATTTTCACTCTTTCCTCCCTTGTCTTCTCCAGGTTCATATAAATGGTCTATGAATGCAATCTGAGTCTTCAACGCTGTCATCAACTTCTGCTCATCTTCTTTCAGGATGTTGGTATCAAACCCAGACATCTTGAGCATCTTCTGGACAACGGAGGAGTCGATCTCCTGAGACTCTTCAGGAATGGCGGGTATGACATCACGGACCTTCCAAGTTGGAGTATTCAAGAATTCTTCCAACTCGCTATAACTGTCCAAGTTGGGAGAGAAACGGCGACGAGGCTTGAACATTGCCTTGGCCAGTTTGACTTTGAATAACGTTCTAGACTTGCTGAAAGCCCTTGAAAAATTTAGCATTTGTCCTTGTAGTACTCAAACCAGCTTGAGAAACAGTACACTGAGAACACACGTGACTCTCTCTCACATCAATTTATTATACATTCTGTATTGGTTGCAGTCCTCTCTCTTTTAGATCAATTTTATTATACATGCTGTACTGGTTCTACAGTAATGACTACTTCTTGTTCACCTTGTCCAACTGCTTCTTGGTCTTGTCAATCTGCTTTCTCTTCTTTGCCAATTGGTCCACTCTGCCCTCCTTCTTCTCAATACCATATTGCATCTTGTTGTACAACTTCTTTTGCTTGTTGGTCATCATGATCTTCTTCAACTCCTTTTCTTCTTCTTCCTCGGTCTTCTTGGCCTTGGACTTCTTCTTTGGTTTCTCGGCCTTGGCATCGGAGTACTTGATACCAGCAGCCTCCAACTCCAACTCCTTCTGCTCCTTGATGTTTTCGTCCTCTTCCTCCTCCTCTTCATCTGGTAACTCCTCACCTTCGATTTCTTCTTCTTCCTCGTCATCTTCTGCTACCTCAACGCTAGCTTCTGGGTTGTATGCACCGGCATCTCCCCATGGAGACAAATGTGGTGGAAGAGTCTCACCAGGAGCATACTGACTCACTGGAAGCAACTCGCTCTTGTTGATGGAGTCGAAAACCCACTGTGGCTGCACATACGTGCGGCCAGCAACCTTGCCAATAATCTTAGGTCTGTCCACAATCTGGTGGGTGATGGTCGACAAGTCCAACTTCTTGTAGGCCTCGGGCTGGTTGAGCTTCAAGTCGTCCAAGGCAATTTCAGATACAATCACTCCTCCGGCGGACAAAATGCAGAGCTCCAAAATGTCTAAGGCAACCTCACGGCCAACAAAGAAAGTGAATTTGGAAAACAACGTCGACGTAGGGGAAGAGAACTTGGAAGGCTGCGACAACAGATCTCCAGGGGTCTTGCCGGTGGAAGAGAAAATGTCCAATTCCACGTTTTCCACGTCCTCGGTTTCTTCTTCGTCCTCATCTTGCTGGTCAGCATCCTTAGCCTTCTGGATTTCTTCCTTTGACAATTTCTCACCTTCCACATCATCCGAAACGACTTCGGCCTCTTTTCCAGGAAGCAACGAGCTGACACCTTGTTCGGTCGATTTCAACACATACGAAGACAATCCTCCAATACCCTTCAACTTCTCGGTGTCGATAGGTGGAGGGTATACCAAGTCCGAGTCGCCGTACAACTTGAACAACACAAAGTGCAACAACGTGGAGTAGAACTCCAAAAACGTCAACATGATTCTGAAGTCAATGTCCGACGGAATGTTGGTGGGGAACTTGAACGGAATCAACCATCTCACCTCCTGGCCCTTGACGTTGGCCTGGTAGTACACACCCTTGATGGAAACAAAAACCTTCTTGATCAATCTTTCCTTGGCGACGTACGCAAGCCACTGGTTGGTCAACTTTTCGGCTTCCTTGGTCACACGATGGCTGACACTGTTGGTGGCCGGCATATTGGCAAACAAGAACAACATGTTCAACGGGTCGTCGAGGTCCCTCAAGGCGTCCAAAAACGTGGGGTATCTCTCCTTGATCACATGGTCCAACGTGTACTTGGGTCTGGTCTTCTCTAGTCTTTCAGCATCTCCCATTTCTCTTCTGCCCAAGGCTCTCTGCAACTTCTTGGCAAAGGTCTTCTGTTCTCTGAACTTGTTCAAGACAGGCTCGTGCAACAAGTAGTGGATGTCCTTCAGGTAATAGAAAGTGGTTGGGGCGGTGGAGCCCTTGTTGGCCTTCTTCTTGTTTCTTGGTTCTCTGGGATAGATTCCTTTGAAAATACAGAGACGACGGAAGTCGGCAAGCGACACCTGCAACTTGTTGACCGCCTGGGTTCTGGTGATGAAGTTCTTGGCGTTTCCTGCCTTTCCTTTCCTTTTAATTCTGGCCATTTTGGTGTGAAGAAGTAGACTAGAATTTAATTTTTTGTGCGATGAGATGATGTGCTGTGCGAGGTCCAATTTTGGCTGCAACTGAGCCTGGCGATAGCCACGATCCACAGGGAAAAGTGGAGGAGACAATAGCCAGGTGGTATCCTTGTGGATGCCTTGAGTATTTTTATGGAAATAAAAATTCGAAACTTTCTGACTTTTCCTCGGTTCATTGCATCTGATCAACAACGCAAGAAGTTGAAGAGTAGTAAGTGGAGGAGATCTGGAGTGAAAGAACGATCACATGGTCAAAACACGAATTTGCCCACTTTAATTTGTCGATTTTTCAGTTTTGTGGAGGCCTCACCCTTATCCACTAGAAAAGTGTAGCAAATTGGAAGAAGAGAGAAACAGAGACCTTTAACACCAGACTCGACACCGTAAACCCGTAGCCCCCTCCTCTAGCTGTCTTCTTTCAGAGGGTAATTTTTCAATTTTGGTGGAGTCTATTGAACCCTCACAGCTCCTCTTTGTACCACACCACGCACCCACCATCCGCATGGCTATTGCTCTCCAATTCGACCTCAGGGTCATTCGCTCCAAAATCCGTGCTCTTCGCAAACTCCTCGATCTTTCTGTGGATTACGACTCTTACTGGACTGGAAAAGTGGACCACGACTTGGAAGACCTCATGTACTCACAGCGGGAATGCATCTTGGCTGTGATCAGCCCGTGTGATTTTCCACAATTTTCTCTGAATATGCTCCGGGAATATCTGCTTGGACGACAGGACGACAACCCTTATGTGCCCCAGTACTATTGTTTGAAGCCCAAGGAAATCGAATCATTTGGGGTATACATGAAGGAGTACTTCCCATTAGAGCTTGAACGGAGCCAACCAGTCAGCTGGGAAATAATCCCCGATCTGTTGTTTCTCGACTACGACTATGTTCTCAAGGGCAGGTATAGGCAATGCCAGCAAATTTAAACTATCGAACATCTTGCTCTTCTTCGTGATCTTCTTCACGAAGCTCTTCCCTCCCCTTTTGGTACTCTCTCTCCAACATACACACTATTGGCCAGCAACAATTGTAGCGGTCTCTCCACAGAAACTTCAAGGCCAAACTCGAACCAGCAACGTCGTCCTTCACCGGAACATAAAACAACGAGTCGTACCTGTTTGCAATGTGATAAACAAGCCGCCGAATATCCGTGAGCGGCATTTCAAGCAACAGGTTCACGGGAACCTCTCTGACAAGAGTAAGCGCGGTGTACTTAACCAAGTGAAAGAGCCCACAGTACAATCTGACATGGTTGGGGTCTTCTCTATCCAAGTGAAGAATTAGCATTGTGTCTTCGTCGCTGAAGGTGACCTTGTGCATCAACATTAGCTGGATCATGGTGGTGTCTTTGATTTCCCATCTGCCAAATGATAGGTATTTCTGGAGCAACTCAAAACGGCGGAGTTCGGCTCTCTGAGCCTTCTCCTCGTACTGATCCCTTACAGGAATTGCTACGTAGTCGTTTTCGGCGGTTTCACAGATAATAGCCATGTAGTTTGTTTTGTGCGCTATGTCTAATTGCTACACCCATAGAGTTGCCACGCCCGAACAACTCCACGACACTATGGCGGAGAACTTCCAGAAACGGATCTTGGTGGCTCACAGTTTCGCCTATAAAAGTGCCACCGAGCTTTCGCCCAAGGAACAGCTTCCGTCTTTGGAGGAAACACTAGGCAAGATGAAGCAGAAGATCGCATTCAAGAACATCTTGGCCAGCGAAATCACCTATGACGACTTCAAGGAGGGCTGTTTCAAGGATTTGGACGTGGAAAAGCTCGCCAAGGAGTTTGGCGATGTCGACCTCGATGAATATGACTTTGTAGACTTCCAGCTGAATACGCTAGCAGAAGCGAAAGCAGAATGGACACCCGGATCGGAATGTCCTTATGTGCTCACCCGAAGGTCACACCGAGTTTTTTGCAGATATCTCCTGGGCTTTTCTCCAGGTTTTGACACCAGATTAGCCTACAACCGAATCTTCAGAGAGGAAGGAATGAGAAATGAATAAGAGAGAGAAAAGAAGCTGTAGAAGACAAACTGAAAGAGGGAAGAGAACTCAAGAGAAGAGAACACAATAGCAGCCGCAAAGAGAAATTGAGCGAATCTCACTTTGCCCCACATGCTCACAGTACTCCACGTTTTTGGGTGCGAAACAAAAAAAAAATCAATCATCTCTTGCACCCAATACTTCCGATGTCGTTTCAAGACGTGTTGAAGCGTGGCGACGAATTCCTCTCCGACTACCCAAGAACGTCGCCATGGTGGAATTATGCCTCGCACGCCACCTGTTTGGCGATGATTCTTAAGACCAAGCTTTTGATCAATCTCTTGTACAAACCGCATGTTCACAACATCGAGAAGCTCGATGCGGCCATGGCCAAGGCCAGAGCGGAAAAAAGGTCGATTCTCACCGTGATGAACCACATGTCCGTGGTGGACGACCCGTCGTTCTACGCTTTATTGCCATTTCGGTTCCACACAGACGTGGACACTATCCGGTGGGGATTTGGCGCCCACAACATCTGCTTTTCCAACCAGACGTTGTCGTGGTTCTTCAACTTGGGCAAGATTTTGGGCACCAGGCGTTTTGGAGCCGGGCCCTACCAGGGTTCCATCGATGCGGCCATTCGAATTCTCAGTCCTGATGACACTTTGGACTTGGAGTTCAGTCCGTGGGCGAGAGAACAGGACAAGCCTAGCTTGCTCCAGGAATTCAACAACGTAGGAATCATTTCTGAGAAGACCCAGGACTTGGTGCGGGCCGTGAAGCCCACACCGGAATCGACCAATGTGCTCATGTCCAAATCGCCGTTTATCCGGACGAAAACGTCGTGGTTCCATGTTTTTCCCGAGGGCTTCGTGTTGCAGTTGGAGGAGCCACACAACAACTCCATGCGGTACTTCAAATGGGGCGTTTCCCGCTTGATTTTGGAGAGCACTCGTGCACCTGTGGTTGTTCCCATGTTCGCATTTGGATTCGAGAAAATCGCCCCGGAGAACTCGGCCGACGAAGGCCTCAAGCGGTGGTTGCCTCTGAACCTAGGAGCAGAGATTCATGTGACCATTGGAGACTATTTGCCCGACGAGAAAATCGAGCATTTCAGACAGAAATGGCGAGACTTGTGCGACAAGTACGTTGATCCCAAGAATCCTACGGATTTATCGCCCGAGTTGAAGGACGGCAAAAGGGCCCAGAAGCTTCGATCCGACCTTGCCGGAGAGCTCAGACAAGCGGTTTTGAGCATCAGAGAAAGCTTAGGCGTATTCCAGCCGGAGGACCCTCGGTTCAAGAGTCCTAAGTTCTGGACCGAGTACACCAGTACCGAAGGCTTGAGCGCACCGGACGTGAAATTTATTGGCCAGAACTGGGCCATCAAGAGACTCCAGAAACACTTACCGGAGTTTGAAGACCATGAGTAGGCCGCATGTACATAGCGTCGTATCTAATAATATCTGAATACTGATCTGAAAATTCGCAGTAGCAAAAATCACCAACCATCTCAAATACAACTTATTCAATGTCTTTCGGGAGAGGCCTAATACGACTTCCACGCAGCGTGGGGTGTACCAGCAGTGTGTTTCGACATTTCCACATGGAACAAGCTCGAGCCAAAAAAAACTCGTGGGTTAACCCGAGATCCAAGTTCAGCCCGAGATCTCAGCTCCAGAAAACCTCCAAAGACCCCGTGATTATAGAGGAGGAGCCAAGGAGAAGCAGAGAAGCAGAGATCATTAGCGATTTCAAGCACTACTTGAAAACCACGGAAATACCGAAGAACCTTCGAGCTGGCATCTTGAAGACGAAATTGTCGGCATTTGTGGAGTCGAATTTCCACGGAGATGCCGTCCCCACGCTAAATGCTGTTTTTATGCATTTGTATCGGAACAATGGGAATCATATCGATGTTCTCTCCATTCAAGAGCTCTTTGTTCTTTTTCGGAAATCAGCACAATTGATCCTTTCTTCAGGCTCTGACGTTCCAGAGTACATGGCAATATTGGCACAGCAGTTCTTGAAGTACGACGGAGAAATTCCGTCGGAGATATGCATCCTTATTGTGGAACTTGGCACATCCATGAAATTCTCAGATTTCAACAGAGCACTACGAGCAGTGATCAAGGAAAGAGGCACAAAATTGCCCCCGCAATTCACCAAGGAGCTTCTCGACCATCTAGAATCGCAAAAGAAACTAAAGCTCTCGATATTTGAGGATTTCCTTGCTGTGGCTGCTCAGGAACAAGACGCTTTTTTCATCCACGACGATTTTGTCAAGCATTTCATAGACTATGTGGAAACCCTCTTTGCTGAGTCGAACCCGGCTGTGCACGAGTACAAGAACTCGGAGAAGAACGTCTACCGCATTCAGATTGTTTCTGGAGACATCTTGGAGGAGGCATCGTTGGACAAATTGAGTGGTCAGATTTTGTTGCTGATGGTCAAATTCATCTCCGACTTGAACACCGTGGTTGCCAACAAAAACCTCGACCAACAAATCCATGACATTTTGGAGGTTCTTGAGGTCGACCAGATTGCGGCTGTGCTCTTCAAGCAAGATTTATTTGATGAATCGTTGGCCGAGGCTTTGTTGATAGAACTCAGCAAGAGAAGAGACTTCGAAGAGATCAAGGTGAAATTGCCTGACTTCATCGTATCAGATGACGTCAAATTCTCTCCAACTCTCCGACTCCAGGCTGCCTTGTTGAAAGAGTACGTTACCAGCTCTCTGGAGAGCGAAGTTTTTGAGAGGACAAAGTCTGTCTATGACAAACTATTGGAGACTCAAGATTCTGAACCCGAAAACTTCTACAACAAAATCGTCCAATCGGCTATGCTAGCAGGAGCAGTCTCGCCTCGAGGTGAATTCATGGAATTATTGACTTCCGATTTCCCGTCTGTGGAACTTTCCGTTTACTCTTTCCAGCACAGAATCGACCGAGCCATTGCATTAAACGATCACGTTCTCGCAGCCAACCTTTTCGAGGACAGTCTTCTCCATAGGTCGGTACACTGGAACCATGCCACCGACCCAAGCATTTCGTTGACTTTGAGCAATTTGATTTTTTTGGTATCACGAAAAATGAACAATATCGTGGACATTTTCCCGTTCTTCCGCAAAATCAAATCCCACATGACGGCCCAATGTAGTGCCGAAGCAATCCATGCACTAGCCACCAGAATGCTCGAAGCTGAGTGTGTGGGAGACACGATTGAAATGCTCAAGAGAGAGCTTCCCAAAATTGCAAAGGAATCACCCCAAAAGCTTCCTGTTACTCCTCGATACGCCTACGCTTATCGCGCTCTTCTCGATTTGTTGCATGAATTCGTCATTACCTACCAAAATGAAGAAACCCACGAAACGAATTGGGTCCTTTACGGAGAGTTGCACAAGTACTTTCATGTTCCATATGACACTTACATGCCAGCCATGGAGTTTTTCTGCAAACAGGACCGATTGAATGCGGCATTGGTGATTTTCCGCCAGGTGAAAATGCTTAACGAACTCCACGGGTCCCACCACAACTTGCCTCCTCTGAGAGACATGTATATGTTTCTTCTTAGGACATTCGGCGACCAATTGTACGAAGAAGGCGTTATTGAGATCCACGAGTACTTGAAAATGGACGTCAGCCTCCCTAGCCAGGACATTCAGTTGCAGAATTGTGTTCTCAGTGCGTACTCGAATTTGCAAAATGTTGGAAAGGCCAGAGATTTGTTCTTGTCGATGTCTTCCAACGCCAAACAACTCGGTGGTGTTAACGAAGAGACAGTCCAGATTATGATCAAGACGTACACGTATAGTGATATGCTCTATGTCAAGAAGTTCTGGAACAATCTTTCGCAGTTTGGAGTGTTTCCAAATTATGCCATTTTCAAGCAGTACGTGATTGCTCACGTGTACCATGGGTTTGTGGAAGACGCCATCAAGCTTACAGAGGAAATCGACGACTATCACCTCGTCTTCTCCTCCGACTTGCTCTTGGCAATGCACAATTATTGTTTGGACACGAAAAAACAAAAGGAGGTGGCCAAATGGGCAGTGGAGAACCACAAAGCCGAGTGGGAAAGCCTCAAACTGTCAGGCTTACTCAAGCTGGCCACAGGTTACATGCCCGACACAAACTTGTTGACAGCACCCAAGAAATAGATTATACAAGCTTTGTGTTGTTCACTTTTGTAGCAAACCGGAGAGAATTGATGGACTCTCCCAAATTCTTGGCTAGTGGCGAGATGTTCACAAACATCAACGTCTTGGAATCTCCTCCTAAGCTGTGTTTGAGAAGATACGTGAGTTTGGAGTTTCGGTAGGGAATATGAGTGGCCTGGGTGGTATTCTGCTGCTGAGCCAAACTGTAAATCACATCTCCCAAGCACGAAAGGGACTTGTTGATGGCTTGGGTTTCTTTCAACCGATCTCCTTTGGCCTGCGAGCTGTTGAGTCTCTCTGACCCCGCCAAATCGACCAAGTTGAGAGTTCCCTTGCTCACTTTTCCCAACTTTTCATTGGTTCCAGTCAATTTCAAAATAAACACCGAATGTGAACGTGACGACCGTTCATTGGCCATGGTCGAGGCCGTGGATCTTTTTTCGGACGCTCTTTGTAGAGTCTGAGTGGCTTCTTCCTTGGACTTCATTTGAACAGTCGTAACATTGGAGATGCTCGTTGTTCTGTGGATTTCATCATGTTTGATGTCGTATTTTAAGTTCGAATTGGCTCCAAGCAAATCAACGATAGTCTCGTTGTAGATTTCCACAAACTGTCCCTCAACACTGTAGAGCCAGCCCTGCGTTTCAAGTTCGGCAATGTCTCCAAAGATCTTGTTGATCGAAAGAGGAATCATCCCGTCTTCCTTGTGGGACATGGTCCAGGTTTTACCAGATCCAGTCTGTCCGTATGCAAACACACAGACATTGTATCCGTCCAAGGAGGACTGGATCAATTGAGAAAGCTCGATGAAAATGTCATTGTTTCTGGCCCGTTGATCGAAGATCTCGTCAAACTGGAAGTTGTGAACGCTTGCTCTGGAGTTGCCTCGGTGGCTGAATTGGGGCGGACTCTCATCTTTGGAAATTGCAAGATCCCGCTTGCCGTTCTCGTTGATGTCGTCGTCTATCTCGATGAAGGACTGCTCCTCGGAATCTTGCGGTCTGATTCGGCAAAACACCCGAATGTTTCCCTTCAATTCTTGAAGACGATTATGTAAGACTCTTCTTTGTTGCTCCATAGCCGGAAACAGATTCCGGAGATTTGCACCTGACGTCCTGTACTGCTCGATAATGTCTGCCTTCGATGCGAAAGAACTCTTGATGGAGGTAATCTTGTCACGAGTATTGGATATTCTGGATTTGAGAAGCTCCGTTTCCTTTTCCTTGTCGGAGTATTTGTCTCTCAGAAATGCAAGTTTGTCAGCAAGTTGCCTGATTTCCTGCTCCATTGGTCCGGCAAGAGCCGACTTGAGATCTGCCACCTCAACTTTCTTGTGGTCTATTTCAGTCTCCAATACCGCGGTATCCTGCTTCAAGCCACTCAGCATATCGTCCATGCTTGAGCGTAGTTGAAGAAGTCTCTTGTGGTGATCCTCTTTGAGTTTGATGAGTTTCCTGTTCATTTCGGTGGTGTGAGTTTGAATACTAGCCGTCAATTCTTGGATCTCAACCACCAACAGATCTCTTTCTTTTCTGCGTTTCTCTGAGGCCGCAAGAAAAGCCGATTCAATCTTCTCGCTGATATCCTCCTTAAGCCTTGAGAGCATGTCGCCAAATTGTAATCCGATCTCTTTCATCTCCAATTCAAGTTTGTCATTGAGAGAGCGCAAACTTTCCTCTCCGTGATTCTTGAGCTCTTCTGTCTGTTCCAACGAAACTGCAAGATCCTTGCTGAGATCCTGGAGCGCATCTTGCATCTTGCGATTCAGTAGTTCTTGTGTGGCATTCATGGTTTTGATAGTCATAATTTCCTGGTTAAGCCAGCTCAATTTCTGCACTTTCGACACGATTTCTTTGTTCAAACAGAACAGACGGAGTAGATTGCCGTTCTGAGGTTGTGACTCCTGTTTTCCAGTGCCATATGTGTTTCGCTTCCATGATTCAGCACCCATACTGTATCTTTCCACAATTCGGAGTTTTTTGGAAGGAGAAAGCGAGCTGATGGTATGTGGACGTTTTAAAGGTGCCACAGGAACCGTGTTTTTCAGTTCTGAAACGTCCATGAAGAGTTTGAGGAGCAGCCAGAGTCGAGTTTCTGATCTGAAACATAAACAAACACCGAGCTGGTGTACGGGTGTATATATATCCAATTGGGATTTAGTGGATGGACTTTGGATCTTGGGTTCTTAGAAGATTTTAATGCTAGAAGGCAGTGAACGATTAGGGAGGGTCATTCACTTGGAGAAAGTGTGAAGTCGTATACTGAAAGTTTGAAAGTTTGAAAAGAAAGTCCCAGTTTCTTCACATTTTTGTAAAACTCATAAAGTTCGGATTCTTTGACTGTCAAACACACCCATAAACTCTCCAATGTCCCAAAGAGCCCCATATGCCTCTCGTTGGCAGCATCCATTGCAGATTGCAGTAATTACTACCTGCAGTACACACAAAAAATACTCATCTCATCAGATGAGATATTACTGCAACTCCAATCTACGATGGGTGCTGCAACGAAAAAACAAAAGATCACAGGGGGAAAACCACTAGTCACGAAAAGTGCTGCCCAAACCGAGCAGAAGCCTCTTTCCAGCGAAGAAGACCCCGTCCTGGAAGCTGAGAAATCCGGGGAAGAGTTGGAGTCTGAAGATTCGGGGTTGGACGACGAATTCGACGTCGATAACGTCTCCTCAGACAATGACAGCGGCAGCAGTGATGAAAGCGATGACGAAATCCCTAAATTGAAGAAAAAAAAGAACTTGGACGACGGAAGCGAGTCGTTTGCTAGTGCATTCAACGCCATTATCGGGTCCAAATTGAAGGCATACGACCGTAAAGACCCTATCTTGGCCAGAAACAAGTCCACCATCAAGAAATTGGAGTCGGACAAGTTGGATGCCAAGGCCAGAAGATTGATGCTGGCAGACAGAAGAGAAACACACGACAAGAACCGAGTCAAGAACCTTCTTCCTGGCGCCGACGAGCCGGAAAAGGCCCGTGAGGTGATTGACAAGGAAAGAAAGTTGAAAAAAGTCGCACAGAGAGGTGTGGTGAAGTTGTTCAATGCCATTTTGGCCACGCAGGTGAAGACCACGCAGGAAGTGAGTCAGGAGAAAGTTGGACACACGAAGAAGGAGGAGTTGATGACGGAGATTTCCAAGGCCAGGTTTTTGGATTTGGTGAAGGCTGCTGGGACTGAGAATTCATGAGCATTTGCACACGATGAATTCGAACAGAGCAAAACAGACGAGGAAATAAGCAAAAGAGAAAACGGAGAAGAGCACAAAGAACTGGAGAGCAGCAAGAGCATTATTGACAAGCCGGAAGTCGCACAACTGAGAATGTGAGAAATGACGAGTAATAGGAATGGAGCATCAGAATAGAGATCCACGAACGAAACAGGCAGTAGACAAATTCCAGCAGCGCACCAACAGCGTACCAGCAACTGTAGCTTCCACGTCAATTTGCCTTCCATTAAAATTTTGACGTCTTGGTGTTCACCTGTAGCGTTGTCAATCATGGCCAACAACAAAGTCAATTTCAAAATCAGTTTCAAATCCCAACCTCTGCCCTTCTAATTGCATTCCCTTTTTCCATAGTGTGCATTTCCTGCCCTGACTCTCAAATCGCGCTTCTCCACAAAAATCTCATCATTTTCTACAATGGCAGTGGAAATTCACATTAAACACGGTGACGACGCCGCAGCAGAAAAGGATTTCCTCACGGCAATCTCCAAATACTCCGAGGCGCTCAGAGAAAATCCAGAAGCGTTTTTGGCCCTCGTCAAGCGCTCTGCTGTCCACCTCAAACTTAAAGACTACGACAGTGCCAAATCCGACATCAGCAAAGCCTTTGCCGTCGCAGAAAACAGAGGAAAAAGAGGTGACAAAGCATTGTGCCACTACAAGTTAGCATTGGTCAATTACGCCGAGAAGGAGTTCCAGGGTGCTGTGGTGAATTTCAAAAAGGCCAAGGAATTGGGCAGCAAGGAGCCAGCCTTGGACATTTGGACGATGAAGGCAGAAAGAGACTTGAAGAAGGCGCTCGAAAAAGAGAACACTGAATTGGAGAAACTGAAGACCGAGTTCACTCAAACTGAAAAGAATGAGAAATCGGCTGAAAAACCGGAGGCCTCAGCTTTGTCTGCAAACACATCTGCAACAACTGCAGCTACAACTGCAACTTCATCAGCTGGTGCTGCAGGTAAGTCCACCAGCATCGACGTCATCAACAAAATAGCCCCTCTCAAGGTCAAAATCAGAGAGGACTGGTACCAGAACACCGATTCGGTCACCGTCACAATCTACGCCAAAAACGTCAAGGACGAGACGGTGGAATTTTCGTCCAATGCGGTCGCAGTTTCCTTCCCCAGTGCCGGAAACTCCGAGTACAGCTACAACTTGGACCCACTCTGTGGAGAAATCGACCCAGAAGCGTCCAAATACAAGGTTTACGGCACCAAAGTTGAGATCACGCTCGTCAAGAAAGAGCCTGGAAAGTGGGCGTCTCTTGAAGGAAACGCAGCACCTAGCACCGAGGCCCTTGCATATCCTTCGTCTGCCAAGAAGGCGGTTAATTGGTCCAATTTCAATGTCAAGGATGAGGAGGAACCGGAGGAGTTTTTCTCGAAATTGTACAAGGATGTGGACGACGACACCAGAAGAGCAATGATGAAGTCATATGTGGAGTCGAACGGAACTGTCCTTACGACGAATTGGTCAGAGGCAAAGGAGAAGACGTTTGAGACGAGTCCTCCGGAGGGAATGCAAGCGAAGAAATGGGGGCAGTAGACAGACATCGCCGGCTGGTGATGTCGAAAACTGAGTTGGGAAGATTTGAAGTTGAATGTTGAAGTTGAATGTTGAAGAATGTTGAAGAGTGTTGTTGCAGAGTGTTGTTGAAGAGTGTTGTTGAAGAGTGTTGTTGAAGAGTGTTGTTGAAGTTATTAGAAGACAGATAAAGTCGATTTTAAAACTCCTAGCGAAGACGATGAAGAGGATGGAAGGAAGTTAGGGAATCGAGAAAATCGAAGTGTCCAGGAGTGATTTGGTCTAGTGTAAGTCAGTGAAGATGAATGAGTTGGAGCGATCTTCGGAGTGGCAGAAAACTGACGCTTGCTGCGAATCATTACCACAAGATTTGAAAATTTCGAGAAATGCCAGAGATACGAATTCATCATCCTTTCCCAAAGTCTCTACCAGTTAGATCCATTGGCGATTAAAGTTTGATGGAGGACTTCGAGGCTGTCAATTGATAGGCGGAACAAGCACTTCTGCGTCAGTTTACGGTTGTTCGTTTCTGAGCAACCAATGCCATAAGTCACCGATTCGTCATATCGTTCCTGAGCCTTTTTAGAGTTGGAGAGAAGTGAATACCAGTGCTGAGAAGGGGTGATGATGAGAGAATTCGATTTACAGAGTGCCATTTTGAGTGGTGAAGCTAGAAACCATTTGTGGTTGCTGCTTGGAACCTTGTGTGGAAATGTCTGCTTTGTTCCATTTTGTTACGTCAACTTTCATGTTGTGCCATCGTATCTTGGATCACCCAAATTTCACTAAAACTATAACTCATAACCACTACAACGCCCCAGATCTACTGCGCGTTCGTCTTGCATGAAAACAAACAGTCCCAGGTCGGAATATTATGTGCCGCCGCGCAAATACAAACTAATTTTCGGAGTTGCGTATTGCGAGATGCAACCATGCCGACATCACACCCAAAGTGGAGCATCCTCCCGTCCACTATCTCGTCCCAAAGCGGAACCCTTGCACAATTCAAAATACTCGGGCCTACAGTCCCGGATGTGTGTGCACACCAGGTGATAAAAAACGATACAACCCCAACAACAAGAGGATACAGATTTGGAAAAAAGGATCCGGGAATCTACGGCATGATTGGGAACAAGCAGTTCCGAAAAGGGCCGCTCGCTGAGAAATGTCTAAAAAGTACATTCAGAATGTCGTGATTGCGGTGCATGGATCAAAGATACGCACTGTGCATTTAGGGATGTTAGGCGAGTTTCTTTTTTCGCAACACACTGATTCACTCCTTAAATCATTTCCAGTATCTTTCTCTTTACTGGTCTTTAACTTTGCTGGCGCTTTCAATGACTTATTACACCTACAAGTTTGCGTGGTATGTTTCCTTATCTTATCTACGTCCTGGTCGAGGAGCGGATTCAAAAAGAACCAACAGGATATGGAAAAGGCGGGATTTGGAAAACAATCGACAGATCTGGTCGACAACATCGATCAAGCTCGATCCGAATGATTGCGCCCTTTATCTACTTTGTTTCTGATCATTCCTGTCTCTGCTCCTTCTTCCTCTGTCCCTGAAAAATTACTAACATCCAGGCCCTCGACTCCAGACATCCATTCTGTTGTGGTCACCGGAAACTTCGACAACTGGTCGAAGAGAGATGGCGTCTTGACCAAGGACGCGGACTCTGACGCCTTTGAAACCGAATTGAGGTTGGACAGCCGTCAGAAGTTGATCTTCAAGTTTGTTATAAACGACACCGACTGGGTCACCCACGAGGACTACAAGCTCGAGCACGACGAGCAGGGAAACCCCAACAACGTGGTTTTTGCCGAGGAATTGGTTGCTATCGAAGAGTTTCAGAAGGACCCTTCCCCTGTAGTGCCTTCTGTTCAAGAACCCGTTATCCCGTACGGTGTTTCCACTTCCAAAGACGCCGAAGTTGAACCAGAACTTCCTGCCACCCCAGTGAAACTCGTTCTGGAAACTCGTTCTGAGGGAGAGAAACTCACACAAGTTCTGACCTCCGAGTCGTCCTACGCTGCCGTGTCCATTCCCGGATTCAGTGACTACGAAAATATTGCTATTCCCGACGAGACCGAAGGTCTCCTCGGGGATCCGGCGAGGAATCGTACCGCCCCCGAAGATGACACCCCCACCAACTCCTTGTACAACTCGGCTGTGCTCGCCCCCACCCCTGGAAAACAACAGCCCACGCAAGACTCGGAAGTTACCACGCTTGGTCCTAATTCTCGCAATAGCTCTTTTACTGGCAAGCCTCTCCAACCAGAAGGTGACGCTGTTTCTAAGTCGCCTTTGGTGAAGGTTCCGGGGTCGTTTCCTTCGCCCATGAAGGAGACGCTGCCCGAGAAGCGTGCGTCTCGTAGAGACGGCTTGATCACCCGGTTGAAGGGCTTGTTCCGTCCGTGAGTGCGTTGATTGACAGGATGGTGCTTTATTTCTACCTAATTTTGTTTTTTCTTGCTACTGCCTGCCCAAGGTGACAGCATCCTGTATTCATTTTGTTTCATTAAGCTATTTGTATCGTCTACTTCTTCTTGCCCTTCTTCTTCTTCTTCTTGCTAGGTTGAGGAGTGCTTTCCTTTTCTTCAGGAACCGGTGTTCCGATTTCTGGGGCTTCTTCAGCAGCAGCAACAGGTTCCTCGAACTTGGAATTGCTCATCACACTAGCCACTCCAAGGTTCAATTTTTGCCTCTTTTCCGAACTCTCTTCGTCTTCGTTTTTTCTCTTCATACTCACACCACGAGGACCCAAATACGTCAACAATCTTGATAATTCCTTGACCTTATACGTGGAGTACTTGATGCATTTGCCCAGATTGGGTTCGAAGCATTTGAACTTGACGAGGTTCGTGGCCTTTCTGGAGTCGGTCTCTGGCTTTTCCAGTTTGTCCAGTTTTTTCGTTTTTTTGGACGCATTGGCATATGTCACCGACACTGTGGTGGACGGGTACGCCTGGAGTAGCTCCGATGAAGTTTGTATGAAAACGTCCATGGTGTGGTCGAAGGTAGAATTTGTGCGTTGATTGAAGATTTTGATACAGTATTTCTCACCCCTCCAATCCGGATATGGAGACAATTTCGGATTGCGTTAACCAAGGACGTCCCGAACTCTTTGTCGTTCGCCATGGTTTTAAAGACTAGCCACCCACAAACACTCCTCTCTTCTTTTCTCTTCGTTTCTTTTCTCAATAAATAGTCCGGACATTACAAAGAGCGTTCATCTTGGTTTCACTTCCAACCTTCCAACTCATGTATCTTTTGAAAGAACCGATTCAAATGAGTCTTGTCTTCCCACTTTCAAGTTCGGTGGTACTCTTCTTGCTGAAAATCAATCCATTATTACCCAATCTACTTGCCCTAAATTTTCTACCTGTTATTGATTGCCCAACCGTCTATAACTAATATACATTAAAATGGCACATCGTACCCAAGACACATGCTTCCAAGCAAGAATAAATTGAGACAAGTGACAAAGCCCCAGACCAAAACCGCAAGAAACGTCATCACCGGACCGTTGCTCATGTCCGTGTGTCCTTTGACCCGGTATTCGTCGTCCAAAGTCTGCTCCACATCCAACTCATGTGCTTCTGGAATCAGAGGCGCCGCAGCAAACGAATGCGATCTTGACCGGGCCCGGTGCTGCAGAATAAGGTTCTGCCGCTCCTGACTTTCGTCGTCGGTGTCGTCCTCCCATCCAGCACAAGGGTGAGCGTTTCTCAAGTCCTGGAGCCGGATGGCTGGCTCGGTGGCACTGAACCGGGAGGCGTTTTTGGTGAAAAGAGTAGTGGCTGCGGTATCAGCACTTGCGGTGTCCTTGGCGATAATTTCGTAGATGGTGTCACAGTCTTCGTCTCCGTCTCTGACCAAAATAGGCACTTTCATGATGTGCTTGGAGCAGGTGAACCAGATCAAGGGCGCTGTCACCACTGGAAGCAAAATCGAAAGAACAACCTGCGACGCATTCAAAGTTCTGGCCAACCCGTCTCTTCCAGAAACAGTAACAACAATCAAGCAAGGTGCAATAGCCAAGGCACGTGTCACCAATCTCCGAACGACTGGAGGAAAGCTCCACAGCAAGAAACCCTCCAGAACCATCTGTCCTGCCAAAGTGCAAACCACTCCAGCACTTTGGCCAGAACACAAAAGTCCCAAGGCAAAAACGAACCCGGCAGTGGGAGACAAGTGCGTGGATAATAAGTGGTAGATGGTGAACAAGTCTCCTCCTTCTCCTACTTCATCATCAGAGTCGTCGTCAGAGTCGTCGTCGTCTCTTGCCATGAGTTTTTGGTTCTTTTTGTAGTTGGTTGCACCGGCCACAATAAGGATGGTGGCATTCACGAAAAGAGCAACGGTGAAAAGCGAAACCACAAGCTCCACAATGGTGTACGTCATGGTATCCTTAATCGCGTGAATCGAGGGCCTGTAGTACTCTTCGTTGCTGACTTTTCTGGCGTATTCCTCACCGGTGAAGGTCACGTCAGCAGAACCGTCAGTGTCTTCGCTAGAAGTTCCGAAATTGTTGACTTCGGATTCGTCCGGCTGAGTATAATAGCCGTGTTTGATATCGAAATCCTTAAGTCTGGCTTGAACCAAACCAGACCCGAGGTATAGCGAATGAGGCATGACGGTCGCTCCCAAAATGGCCAAACTGAGAAACAAGCCGTTTCCTCCCTTTCTTTCGCTCATGTCCACCACCTTCTCGTTGGGCAAAAAGCCCTTGAGAACCTCGATGGTGGAAAAGTCGGGTTCACGCGAAACCTGGTAGAGCTCGATACCAAAACAAACCACCGTGGCAGCCACGAGAACCGAGACAAATGACTCGAAAATCCGAATGAACAAGAGCGGGCCGTTGGGACGGTACGCCATAAGAACCACCAAAATATCCACCACGGTGACAATGACACCCAAGAAAAGGGGCAACCCAAAAAGGATGTTCAATGCAATGGCCGTTCCAACCACTTCTGCCAAATCCGTGGCTATGATGGCGATTTCGGCCAAGATGTAGATGGAGATGTTGAGTCTGTGGGGGAGGTTTTCCCTGCAGTTGGCGGCAAGATCCAACCCGGTGACGGCGCCCAACTTGGCCGATAGTATCTGAAGAAAGATGGCCAAGCAGTTGGACAAGAAAATCAGGAAAAGCAATTTATACTGGTAGGCTGAGCCAGCAGCAACAGCGGTGGAGTAGTTTCCGGGGTCCATATACGCCACAGAGACCATCAATCCGGGACCGATAAATTTCATGTATTTGCGTAGGACACCCATCAAGCGGCGGAGCGGGCTTTTCTCAAGAGCGAAGGCCATGAATGTGGAATATGTAGATGTAATGAACACGAATGCTGAAGTGAAATGGCGGATAGAGAGAATCGGCGTCGATAAAAAAATTCAAGATCGTGTGCTGAGAAAGAAAGTGGTTGAATTGCGGAGGTGAAAGCTGGAGATGTTTCTGTGATCGTTTCTTCTTTTTTCCGGGAGAAAGTCGGGTGCGAAGTGACAGGGCGGCTGAAAATAACACTTGTGAAGACGAGAAAGAGGGGAGAAAAAGAGAAAAAGGAAGGAAACCTGAAGGAAGTTATTTTTCCACAGCTCCCGTAAGGTGCTGTTTCGAGAACCAGTATGGGATGCTACTGTTTGTATTTGTAGTTTCTCCGGGGCAGGTGCGCGTGTTAAACCTGAAGGGACAGAGCAACAAAGAGCTAGAACGAGAAAAAAAAGGCGGGCCAAGCGGGGAAAAACAGCGAACAAAAGCGAAAAATCGAGGCGCATCTTCGATACTCAGGGGATTCACTCCGCCTTTTATATTGCATTGAGATGGTGGGTCTCTTGACCCCCGTAAGTTCTTCCATTTACCCGAATTTGCAACCATCGGTTAGGGGCACCGGCCGAGTATAGAAAAGAATAGGTTGGAGTTCGAGGAAGTTGCAGTTTGAGGAAGTAGGTAGAATGGTCTTCATAATATGAATAATGTTCTTGGGGTATATCATTTCCATGACCAAAATATCCCGTTGTTTGTGTCAATTTTGAGCAGCGATATGGTGCATGAAGATGAAAGTGGAAGAGACCGGTAAAGTGTTCAAATCGTTGCAACCAAGGCTATTAATTCAATATCCCTTTCGCCGTGCCTATTCACATCAGTAAGCTGGTAAACTTCTGAATGATAATGATGGAAGTGAACTATTTCAGTGTTAGAATATCAGGTTATGCTTTTTTTGTTGAACTCAATGCACAGATGTTCGATGCTGAATTTAAGTCGCCCAAATCCAATAGTCTGCAAGATTCCTTTCGAATCAGAGGGAAAGTCAGAGTGTTCTCGATGCAAAGTATCTACTTGTTCAACTGATACGTTGAAGTAATAAAGAACGTTCAGTGGATAAAATATACTAATTCTTGTTGTGCAAAATAAAGACAGAGGACTTCAATCAAAATCTGAAACGAGGAGGACAAAATGAGCATGAATTGAAAAGACTCAATACTGAGGCAAGTTGATGCCGAATCGGTTGGACACAGAATAGAAGAGTATTAATTTTCGGGTTTCACAAGAAAACTGACAAAAACAAAAAACAGAAAAATGGATCTAGTCAGAGTTTCGTTCGAATAAGAATACCTTCATTTAAACCAGGTGTTGGTTCCTGTGGTGGTCTTGAGGATGCAAAACACACAAATCGTTTACGAAAAATTCGAGAAATGGATACGGTATGTCGGTTTGGGCCATCCTTAAAGGCATAAATGAAATCCCTGCAAATTGACTTGCGAAGTGCCATAACACGTTTTGATGGAATCAGAAAGAGGAATAAATGCCACCTAGTCACGGCTCCATTAGTGACAAACTCCAAAAGACCAAAAGACAAGAAAACAGGATAAGACGAAGACTCCAACCAATTCTCTTTTCTTTGGCTGTTGACTACGGGCTTAACAGCCAGTTTCATCTATTTACTCTCCCAGAATGCACTACAGAAATTAGACTGCGAAAAGCACACCTCCAACCAACCCCACCAAGAACCCCATTTCCCAAATCTCCAAATCTCCCTCCTTCTATCCCCTCTCGTTCAAGTTTCCCGTTCCCACTTTCCATTCCCACTTTCCATTCCCAATTCCTCCAATTCCTCCTCCCAATGCCCAGGTATCAATCCCAGTGTGTATATACACCACGGAAAGGTCGCACCCGTTTCGGTGGTGCGAGTCCGATATGTAAAACATCTTCATATCTTCCTGACCACACTTTTCTCCATGCTCAGAAGCTTTCCCAGATCCACGAGATTGCTCAGAAATCTCCACGGCACGCTGGCATGGCGCAATGCCCAGGTTTTCAAAATGCCCGCCATGTCGCCCACAATGACCGAGGGAGGAATTGTAGCCTGGAAGTTTAAGGCTGGCGACGAATTTGCTTCTGGCGATGTTTTGCTAGAAGTGGAGACCGATAAAGCCACGATTGACGTGGAGGCCGTGGATGACGGAATTATGTGGGAAATCTTGGTCCAGGACGGAGCCGGGGGAATTCCCGTGGGCCAGCCGATAGCCTTGTTGGCCGAGCCTGGCGATGATTTGGCGACTTTGGAGAAGCCAAAGTTGGTTGACGCTGCCGAACCAAAGAAGGAAGAGCCAAGGAAGGAAGTTCCAAAGAAAGAAGAGCCAAAGAAGGAACCAAAGCAACCAAAGGAACAGAAATCTGCATCTCTGCGAGCATCCGGGGACGTTTTCGGCCCGGCCAACCCACAACAGAAACTCATGCCGTCCGTGGAATTGTTGTTGCACGCCAACGAAATCTCCTCAGAGGACGCATACTCGAAAATCTCCGCCTCGGGCCCTAAAGGCAGAATCTTGAAGGGAGACGTCTTGGCTTACCTCGGAAAGATCGAAACTTCTGCCGTGGAGAAAGTCACGGCGTACATCAAGGGCAAGGAGCACTTGGACTTGTCCAACATCAAGCTTGCTGCGCCCAAGCCAGCCAAGGCTGCTGAAAAAGCCGAGAAACCTAAACCAACCAACGTTTTGTCCGTCGAATTCACCTCCGAATTGGGCGAGGGAGTTTCCACTGCCAAGTTCCAGTTCGCTTTCGAAAGAGCCGTGGAATCTGCCGTCAGACAAACGTACGGGTCGAGATTTCCCCAGTTTGCAAGGCTGCCTTCTGCGTCGTTCGTGGACGACATTTTCGACGACTTGCTCGTTGCACCTGTGACTAAGAGCAGGTTCGAAGTTTCGGACATTTCCTACAAGTTCTTGGGACAGGGGGCTCCATTCGCCGCCCCAGTGGACGATTTCGACGCTCTTTTGGGCTTGGCCCCAGCCCCACAGCCTTCCACATTTGAGGCCGAGTCAGTTTCTGCCCATGTCAGTTTTAAGATCAAGTTTGACGAGAACTTGACCGATTCCAAGGACTTTGTGGAGCACTTCCAGGACTCGTTGTTGAGCCAGATTCCTACGAAGCAGTTAATTATCTCAAGCTGATAATCTCAATCATGATTATGCGGTTGTTTATCGCAGTTGATCGCAGTTGATCGCATTTTCTCAGCAATTGACGAAGACAACCGAGATTGCTGAGAAAAAGGTGGGGGTGATGGTCTTTGACAGTTCATAGAAACGAATTGCTATGTGACACATGTAGGTTGGCCAGTTGACTCTGATTACCAGACTTGTCGTTTTGCAACTAGCACTCCACTGTATCCAACTACCCATATTTCAAATTTCTTATGGGATCAGTCGTCACGTATTGCATATTACCAGCGTTTGAGATGCGCATCTCTATAACCAAAGCAACAACACCCAACAAGTCAGCGAAATCTCTCTACCTTAGTGATTTTCAAAGACCTGAACAAAAGAAAGACCCAAACAATTCTGCTATCAGGTAAAAAGTGAGACATTTTCTCGCAGGGCCACATTTTTGCCCGGTTTAGCGTCGTGTTCTCTGCAGGTGCATCTATCTTTTTTTTTTTTTTGAACTTGCATCCATTCCATCACCAGTTTCTTTCCCCAAAAAAATAGGAATTCCACAGTTCCTACTGAAAGATCATAGAAATACGCCGAAACTGCTAAGATCCCCGAATTCCTTCCAACCCTCTGAAAATCGTTAAAATCTCAGATTCAAGTCTGCCCTTGCCGATGACATGAATACACCCTCCAATTTTCCCGGGAACAAAGGGAGTTTGCCTGACACCGAGAACAATCTTGGCTCCTCCGAGGCGAAAATACCACTTCCAGCCATATACTCACAAAATCCAACTAATGCAAATTACAACGGAGGGCCACGATCTCCACATTTGGCTGCGATATCGAACCGAGTGTTGGGAAACGGAGTCATGCCGTCACCCCTCATTTTGCCACCAACGGCACCTTTCCCCCCAGCAAATAACACAAATTACCCTCCGATGGGCAGGCAGCCGGAGCAAAATCGGTTCATCACCGGATATAACAACGAAAGATACAGCAACGATATGAGGTACTATGAACGCAATATACTCCCGGCCATGCAATACCGTGCGGAGAATTTCCGGACGCTGGAGAGACAGATCTTGCCTGCCCTAGAGAGTCAACAAAGGACACAGAACCAACAAAACGGCATTATACCGAACTTGGGTCCAGGAATATTACAACATTTGGGTCAACCGGGAATCACACAGAACTTGGACCAAAGCGTGGGCCAGCAAAGCGTGGGCCAACAGAGTCTAAACCAGGACCCGTTTCAGCCGCACCACGACCCCATGCTCCTTATGTCTCACCGTTCTCCTCCCTTGGAACAACTTCTAGCAGCAGCACGTGCCCATGTTGAGCTGGGTCTGATTATTGTTGTCAAAACTGTGCCCGTGGCCGACGAAGAGTTCAGAAAGAAGCGGGGCAGACCCAAGAAATTGATTCTAGATCCCGCCAGCAACCAGTACATTGACTCTTCGCACGAAAACTACAAGCGTCTCAACAAGATTCTCAAGGAAAGTTTGGAGGCCGAAAAGAGAATGGAAGGCATAAGTGTCACCAAGAACGCCAACTTGCGCACGCTTGACGAAAAAGATGTCCAGACTCTTCTTGAGAAAAAGGACAGAAGAGGCCGTCCGCGAAAGTTCCCCATTGAGCAGACCGGACTAAAGATTCGAGGCATCAGAGTCAACGGAAGTTTGAGGGGGAAAAAGAAACCCGACTCACCGGACGAGGACAAGGTCAGGAAGAAGAGAGGAAGACCTAGAAAGGAACCAGCAAAGGAACCAGCAAAAGAATCAGCAAAGGAACCAGCAAAGGAGCCAGCCGTCGAGCCGGCAAAGGAGCCAGAAGTTGGGCCCAAGTGACCCGGAAACTGTACAATAGTGTAAATATGGAAACAGGAGGACCACGAAAGTGGGTCCTTCATTAATGAAAGCTGTGAACGTGGAGAAAGAACCGTCGAGTATTTACCTTCAAATACTTCGATATGTCATCTTTTCGAAGATTTGTTGTGCCTTCAACGATTGTAGAAAAAGCAAGAATCGAAGATACATACAATAGCCCGACCAGTTATCATAATATGTGTGCACGTCGAGAGAAAACACACATTTGGGCACCTGAATAAAGAACTGGGATCAATTATCACCCGATAGCAGGCTTTTCTGTCCTATTCATGACTGGGAACAATATTATTTTTTAGAGAACTACGCACCCAAACACGAAAAATGATTGTGAGTATGTTCATGAAGTACTTTTAACCCTGCAAAATGTTCTAAAAACACTTTATCGCAGATTCAGGGAATTCAAAAGTCCAAATCCAAACTATTCCGGTCATATAGAGCCCGCCACAAAGTCACCCAAAAATGGAGGGTTGGCCGAGTGGTCTAAGGCGGAAGACTTAAGATCTTTTGGACTGTTGTCCGCGCGAGTTCGAACCTCGCATCCTTCATTAACTTTTTGTTTACCTTTTCTCCACAAGCTAGTTTTTTGCTCATGTTGAAGTCCATAAATGTCCAGCGTGCCACCGTAGGCACAGGCATCCTAGAACCCGTGCAATGCTCTGAAAATCTGCAGATTGCCATCAACAATTCCGACCATTTGACCATTCTCGATCCCAAATTGCCCCAACTCCACCAATGCGTTTTCAACGCCGCTTTAAAGGGACAGAAACAGAACATTCTCGATGCCAATGCGTTGTACGACGTCAACACCGTGTTTCACGTCGAAAATTTGGACTCCTTGGGCTTCCAAATCGTCTCCAGGTTGCTTATTGAAGACGGAGAGACCCAGTTCAATTTCGGGCGGATTTCTGAGCCCATCATCGTGGGACACAAGTGGTCTCCCATCTGCGAAAGCTCTCGTGACTGCTACATGGGGATTTTGCTCAATACTGGCGAGGTTTTCGTCTTGAAGCGAGATTCGTTGGATGCCAGCAAATACGTCGTGAAGTTCAGGTCCTTCACGTGTCTTTTGGACCAGATGTACCTCCTGCAAGAGAGATTGACCTCCGAGGGTGACATCATCATCAACAATAGCCAGTTTTTGGAGTTGAAGGTGACGGATTTTGCGTTTGGCAAGACTGAAAACGGGCAAATTCTCGTCAGCTTGGCCCATGAATCCCACGAGATCTCTGTCCACGTGCTTGCTGACGGTTTGCCTGCTCTTTCCCGTTTTCAAGCAGGTGGTTTGGTCGTGAAACAGTGTTGGTCTGGGTCATATATTGCACTTGTGCTTAATGACAATTCTGTCAAGGTGTGTGAGTTTTCTCAGGGAAAGCTTGCATCTGTGAAGGAGGTCAAAAGTCCAGGCCGGTTTTTGGTGTCTCAGGCCAAGTTCTGTGGTGGTTTTTTGGTGGTGGCAGACACAAGAAATATTCTGGTGTTCGATGTGAAAACGGGCCAGTTGGCTGATCTGCATGTCCTACCATACCGTTCAGTGATTGTCAGTTTGCCTTTAGTGCAGTCTGGAGACACAATAAGGGCTTATGTGTTCTACGAAACAGGAAATCTTTGTGTTGCCGAATTCAGCCAGAATCTTACAGTCAAGGATCCACCCACGGCATGGGCCTCGTTTCTCAGCAAGACCTTATACAAGTACCAGCTTCTCAACTCCAAGGAGCAGAGCAAGGCTCCCTCTAAGGTGTTTCTGCCGTATTTGAACGACAACACCGAAGGAAACTTTGTCAGTTTCGGGACTCACCTAATGGCCAACGGAGCATTGGCTACGGTTTATAGTTTGGCTCCCAGGAACATTATTCACCATGACATCCGGTCGAAAATGGATTTCACAGTGAGTTTACTACCTTTCGCCGAGGTCGACCCCAAATGGACATCTCCAGAGCAAACCGGAACCTCTTTGAGTTTCCTTAGCAGCTTGTTCATCAAGAACTGTGACGAACTTCCGGCAGTTCCCTACGCTGCGATAGACGGCCAACCAGAAGCTATTCAAGGGTATGTTGATGTCTTGACACAATGGAAGGGCTCTTTCTTCAAACCTCCAAGTGACTATAGCTTGAGTGTTTCCAGCCACTCCACGCTCCAACAAAGTCTTGTGGAGAATTTCCAGAAGGACAAAAATGTCAGAACGATACAGAGATTGTACACGTTGAACGTTTCCTTACTTCGAACATTTGGAGCTTTGACATCGAAAAGTCCGCTGGACGTTTTGTCAAGTGCTAGCCAAATAATAGAAGAAGAGCAGGCTACAATCGCGGGCGTTATATCTAACCACCTTGCCGAAATTGTCTTGGAATATGTTAACAAGAATGGCAGTGCTGAATTCACGTCAGAAACAGACAAGTTCCTCTTGATCAGTTTTCACCTCCTTCTTGCATCGAAAGCCGACAACGTCCCTTCCAAGGCACGGCTCACCATCTCCACAGATATCTGCACTGAGACTTTCGAGGTGTCAAAGTCAGACAAAATTGATATTGCTACTGTCACATCTACTAGTGGCCACAGCTGGCCGCGCTGCAGTTTGAGTTTGCTTCCAATTTTGGAGTTGGTCAACAAATCCGACGAACTCGAGCTCTACAACTATTCCGTCAATAGGGACTCTGTGTTGCTTAATGCTCTCTTTGAAGCAATCGACTACTGCGTCTACACTGGTAATAGAACGTTCAACATCAAGGTTGGAGTCTAGATCTACTTTGGCGTGAAGATAAAGGATCCAGGAACAGCATGGAATCCGTCATCTGTTTTCGTGAACACTCCTGAAAGAATATCGTGTTCTCTTTGTTTGTTCCACACCAATTGAGAAGAGTTCCAGAGGATCAACTGGCTGGTCTGGCTTGGTGGAGGATCAGAGACCTTCGTGATCAAGTATGCAGCAGACGACTCGGCAAATCCGAAGATAAGAAGCCCGACCCAGGGAAACTTACGGATCAAAAGAAAGAAGCAAAGACCAAACCCGAAGAGGAGGCCCTCTCTGGATTTGACCCATTGCTCCTTCTCGATCTTTGTGAATCTGACCCTGGAAAAGTACGGGTACAACAAATCGTGCACCATGTTTCTCGACCCCCAGTAAGTAGTCAAGAAAAGCACCGAATAGTACTTGGGCATGACCTGCAACGCCATGAACACCGCACATGCTCGGACTGTTCCGATCTTATCGTTGAGATTCAGAAACGAAATCGCACCCAAAAGAAGCGATCCCACTACCGGAACTTTCCCCAACGCGAACACTCCAATGTTACATGCTGTTTTGAACAAATGTCTCTGAACAAAGGTAGCAAAATCCTTCGAGTTTGCATATTTGGCCCGAATGCTGCTGAAAGTCGGACGCACGGACTTTGGCTTTTCCTCACTTAAGGCAAGCAAATTCTCATGAAATCGCGGAGCACCTTCTGGATGCTTGCTGACGGCAACAGAGTCGATGAATTGGAGACTAGACAAGAACAAATTGTCCAATTGTCTGCTGAAGAAGCGCGATGCGGAAATCATGAACACACTGATGTTGAGCACATTCAACTGGAAACTCTTCAACCCTGCGACAAAAGCATCCACTCGATTGAGCTCGAAAATAAGCCCCACGGCTGCGGCCGAAAACCGAATTAGAAGAATCGGGGCCCATAACACAATCTGTAGAAACACAGATATCAGAATGGCCACGAGAGTCTGGCGATAGTACTCCGAATTGAGCAATGTGGGGTTCTGGAGCGACCGATAGCCGCCCAAAAACGCCAATTGGAACCCGCGAATAATGGCCACCACCGAGAAACCAGGCGGGGGCTTCGAAATGAATATGGGAGATGCCATTTAAACTGGATAAGTGGTGGTTAGTGAAAATGACTGATAAGTTGCCTGTATGCAACTCATATGATCCAGTTGACAGCTCACGTGCCGAAGATAACGGCCAGACAGGACCTCCAGGACATAATAGAAAGGGATCGGAAGATATTCGAAAGGGATTGGAACATAACCGACATGGGTATTATTTCTGTAAACGGGACTTGTCTTCGTTATGCGGAATTGCAGTTCCACAATGGCCATGGAATCAGCTCCACAGGTATGCGGAATTTGAATTCCGCATAGTTAAGCTGACTGCTCTTTTGCGTTCGCGGAAGTCAGGTTTGGGTGCAAAAGAGAACGAATATAAAAGGGCAGACTACGCTTTTGTTTTAAAACAAATATGTTGCAGCTGACATACGAAAACGTCCCCGACCTCACAATTCAACCAATTACGACGCCAGTCTCCCCAGATAAGGCTCCAGTGTCAAGAAAGGCTCCAGTGTCAAAAAAGGCTCCAGTCTTGGCTGAAAGACCCTCTGTTCAGACTTCTCTTGTGGAGGTGACCGACCTCCTCTCCAAGAAACCTCCCTGCCGGGTTTTTTTCAAAAACGAGTTGGAACAGCCTTCAGGTAGTTTCAAGTTGCGTGGAATAGGCCACTTGATCCAGCAGTCTATCATCAAAGCCAGAAACGGACCCTCCCCTCAAAAAGAGATTCGGGTTTTTGCCTCCAGCGGAGGCAATGCAGGTTTGGCCGCAGCGTACCTGGCCCATTTTTACCGAGTCAAGTGCACTGTGGTGGTGCCGACCATTGCCATGTCTCTGGTGGTGGAAAAGCTTCAGCGATTTGGAGCACAGGTGGTTTTGCACGGAGAAACGATCAGCGAAGCAGACCAGTACGCTAGACATCTCATGGCCCAGAGTTCTGGGGTCCATACCATCTACTGCCACCCATTCGACAATCCGTTGATTTGGGAGGGCCATTCTCAGATGATGGACGAGGTGTTCACGCAGTTGAAGCCAGAAGAGCACGCCAAAGTGTCTGCGGTTGTGTGCTCTGTTGGAGGAGGAGGACTCTACAACGGAATCATGGCTGGCCTCAAGAAGAACCAGTCTTCGGCAAACTGTGTCTTGGTGGAAACTGCACAGGCTCCCACATTGACCGAGGCCGTGAAAGCAAAGGCTGTGGTGACGTTGAAGTCGGTCAAGTCGGTGGCCACTTCTTTGGCATGCTCGTATGTTTCGCAGCCAACTTTGGACAACTTCTTCAATGAAACGAACAAGACACACCTCCGTGCCATTGACGACTTGGAGGCCGTCAAGGGATCTATTTCATACCACAACGACTTTGGGTCGTGCGTGGAGCCTGCTTGTGGAGCAGCTGTTCTGGTAGTGTACAACCAGATGGACTACTTGAGAAGTTGTCTTCCTGGTTTGTGCAAGGATGACATTGTGGTTGTGGTTGTTTGCGGCGGTTCGTGTTCCAACGAAGAATCCATGAGGGGATATCGAGCCATGGTGAGACAGGCGAAATTGTGAGGTACCTTTTGGCACCCCCTCTATTTTATAGATTAACGTGATATGAATTGAAAATTGCAAGAGGAGACTTGTATCCCATACAAAATGATCGTTGAATAACAAAATACCTAGGAATAAGTATAAAAGACTTTCTAAACTATAGCTAGCTCCAAGGCATCCAAGAGCACCTCCATTCAAATGAACTGTCTGGGAATATACTTCATGAACTCAAGTCTCAAAGTGTGGCAACCCTGATTCATGCTCTTCGCAAAAAAAGAGTAGTACATATCAATCCAAAATTTCGCAGCCGTTAATTCAAACATATCTCACCTTTTCTCATATATCAAAATGAACCAAATACAGCTAAATGAACCCAACGCTGCCACTAACCGTATGTACAATCACCCGTACTCACCATACAGCATCCAAAATCTTTTGATGGATGCCATTTACGATACCATCGAAAATGACTACAAGATCGGGCTCTTTGAGAGTCCAACTGGAACTGGTAAAACGCTCTCGATAATTTGCGCCACTATGACGTGGCTCAGGAACTACAAAAAGAGTAATTTGAAAACAGCATCCAATTCTGATCCAGAAAGCTCGGATGACGAACCAGAATGGGTCAAAACTGCTTACCGGAACTCAGTAGTAGCCCAGACAAAAGGCGTGGCTATAGATTACGAAAATCACTTGCAAGTCCTCCTGAAACTGGATGTGGTTGCCCCAGTTCATGCACTAGAAACCACAAAAAGACCGAAAAAGCCAGAAGCCGATTCCTTCGTTCCTGACGACTACTACAGCGACTCGGAGGTGAACACTGTGGAGGAACAAAACACGCGTCTTGCTTCTGAAATCCAGCAGCTAATGGGACGTGTCGGTGGCGAAACCTCGGAGCTGTCGCCGTTGGAATCACCCCATCCGGTCTATTTCTCCTCGAGAACGCACTCACAGCTCAACCAGTTTGCGCACCAGCTCGAAATGACCACTTTCGAATCTTCTTTGGGCTCTGTTCCCGAAAGAACGAAGTTTTTTCCCCTAGGTTCTCGAAAACAACTCTGCATCCACCCCAGAGTGTCCAAATTGGGAAGCTTGCCGTCTATAAACGATGCTTGCGTGGATCTTCAGAAAATGAAAGACGGAGGGTGTGATTATTATCCACGCCCCAGCGTGGCTGCAGAAACCGTGAAGCAGTTCACAGATTTCCTGTTCACCAGGGTCTCGGATATCGAGGATTTGGCCACTTTGGGCAAGACTCTTGGCGTGTGTCCATACTATTCCGCTAGAAAAAGTGTGGATTTGGCTGAGGTGATTGCGCTTCCCTATCAAATGCTTCTTCTGCGAACCACCCGGGAAATCATGAGACTCAATATCGACAACGCTATAGTGGTGATCGATGAGGCTCACAATTTGATCGACACCATCAGTGCCATGAACTCTGTGTCCGTTTCTTCGTCAGAAATGGAAATTGCAATCAAATGTTTGAAAACTTACTTGACCAAGTTCAGCCGAAGACTCAACAGTGGAAACCGGATTCATCTTGTCAAACTCATCAAGCTCTGTCAAGTTGTTCAGAAATTCATGGACACCGCTGCCGACTTCAAGACTGGCAATATAATAAATCCACAG
The DNA here is from genome assembly GCA_030558395.1 of Danielia reshetovae. Lineage (NCBI taxonomy): Eukaryota > Fungi > Ascomycota > Pichiomycetes > Serinales > Metschnikowiaceae > Danielia > Danielia reshetovae. The sequence goes on along the minus strand of JAJMSL010000011.1, from coordinate 219,928 downwards.
GATATTTTCCAAGGAAATACAGGTGACTTGGTCAATGTTCACAAACTAGAGAAGTTTCTTGCAAAGTCAAAGATAGCATACAAAATCGAAAGCTACATGGATGCAGAAGACAAGGCTGACTCATTTAAGAGGTCCAGCTCCAACCCCATTCTTTTCAAAATCACCCAATTCCTCAAGTGCCTTACCAACACCTCAAAAGAGGGCCAATTTATCTGGGACAAACGGAACGGTCTGGTGTTTATCGACTACATACTCTTGGATCCAAGTATTGTGTTTGACGATATTGTGTCCCGAGCTAAATGTGTTCTCTTGTGTGGAGGAACGATGGAACCCATGGACGACTTTACCTCATACTTGTTCCCTAAAGTCCCCAGCAACAAAATAAAAAAGTTCACTTGTGGACATCTTATCCCAAAAGAAAACTTGAAAGTGTTTCCGATTGGCAAAATGGGAAACTCCACGTTCGAGTTTCTGTTCGAGAAGAGAGATCGCGACCCTGTGATTTCACAATTGGGCGTTCTCGTATGTTCTCTCGTTTCCGTAATTCCTGGTGGAATGGTTGTCTTCTTTCCCAGCTACAAATACCTTAACAAGGTTCTTGAAAGCTGGATAAAAAGTGGAACTCTCGACAAGATCCAAATTCAGAAAGAGATTTTCAAAGAACCAACAGACTCACTGGGTGTTGACTCGACTCTTGCTGATTATACCAGCAGCATCAAAAAACCTCAAAGCCTGGGCGCCATTCTTTTCTCTGTTGTTGGAGGCAAAATGTCCGAAGGAATTAATTTTGCTGATGATTTGGCCAGAGCAGTTATCGTTGTTGGACTACCATTTCCGAACGCTTTTTCTGCCGAGTTGGTTGCCAAACGAAACTTCATTGTTGACTCTTGCACTCGCAAAGGACTCTCGAAGTCTCAGGCCATGGAATCCGCTCGTCAGTTCTATGAGAACATTTGTATGAGAGCAGTCAACCAAAGCGTGGGTAGAAGTATCCGACACGCAAATGACTACTCGACGATATTCTTGGTTGACACCAGATATGAAAACCCCAGGATCCAAGGCAAGCTCAGCAAATGGGTGCGAGAAAGAATATATTCCGAATCTGTTGACCAGGTATTGAATTCAACCAAGAATTTCTTTGACAGCAAGCTGATAGTTGCTCAGTAAGTGACGTCGCTTCTCAAAACCCATTTCACCCCTTCCTTCACGAGTTCTCCCTCATGCTGCATGCAATCATCTCCATGTTTGTGGAGCAATGCCATGCCTTTACTGGGGTGAACATTGATTGCATCTCGTGCTCTCATGTTGGGGTAGAAAATGGTTCCTCCTCCTGAAAACTCCTCGTCTCCAGTCAAATAAATAAGCAAGGTCCATTTGGTGCGGCCCTTCTGCTTTGGATCATGTGCCAAGGGACATGATACAGATTCATCATAATGTTTCCCAAAATGATGGCCCTTGGTGTACCTATACACTCTTAGTTGTGGGTTGAGACTCTTGGCATCCATAAAGATGGAGTCAATCTCTTCTAGCTCTTCGTCTTCGTACTCCGTTTCCTGGAGTAGAATGTCTCGTAGATACTTCCAAAGGGCATCTGCAGCTTCAAAGTTCGTTAGGGAAATCCGATCGTTGAAACGAGCAGCGTAGTCTTTGCTCTTTATAAGTGGAGTGGTCTCCATCTTGAGACTTGAAGTGAATGAAGAGATCAATTCATTGCATAGTTCGTGTGAGAAGAAATGGTCTATCACCACAATTTGATCTTCAATTATACTCTCCGGCAGAGGTTTGTAGAACAGCTTGGTATTCGGAAGAGCATAGAACCTTTGTGGAAAGTCATATTTCTGCTGGGGAACCAGTCTTTTCTGGGGAGCCATGATTCTGTCTATAATTGAGTTATTACGCAATCTGATGTAAATTTTTACTATGCATGATCTATGCTAAAGTTGAGACTCCAAGTTGACAAGAAGACTGTATGTTTCTCTGGGCATTCTGTATTGAATCATTCCAGCATAAACCATGCAGTTTTTGGCAATGTTCTTCAATCTGGCAACTTCGTCTCTTTCTCTTCCTGCCACTCCAAAACGTTTGGTCAAAATGGAGTAATTGATTTGGGAAATACTCGTCATGACAATAATCAACAAAGATGGAATCACCTTGACAAGTGCGATATCATATTTGGCAAGAGACTCCGCTGAGCTTCTAATGTCCACAAAGTCGTCGGTTTCCACAACTGGGATGAGACCTAGCCTTTTTACCAAATCAACAGTAGCCTGCCAGTTTTTATTGACAAATTGCTCTCTGATGTCAACGATAGGCAACAAGTAATCGTTGATTTCCTTTCGCTTCGGTGAAATTTTCTCCAAAATGAAACTGTTGTTGTGGAACATGCTCATAATGTGCTTGCTGAGAAGAATGATGTTGTTATCGACGGTTTCCTCTGGTTGAACCTCACCAGTTGTGGTTCTGTACTCTCCCTTAGTCAACAAGGGCTTGTCTAACTCTGCCATAGACAAAATCTCACTCAAGAATTTGTTGATCAAAGAAACAACTGTGTCGTAATCTTGACAGAGCTGGTAAAGCAATAAGGCATCAAAAATTCTGCCTTCTTCTTCACATCTGGAAGCGCTCACCTCGAGGATTTGACGGTAAAAGCTTTGCAAGTCAGACAAGTTGATGAGAGCTCTCTGCTTTTCCAATATGCCAGGAATCTTGTCTCCATTTGTTTGGTTCAATTGGCCAAGTAACAAATTGAACTCTCTAGAAATGAGAATGAGCTCACGCAATGCTTCATGACATTTGGCCGTCTCTTCGTTGGATTTTCCTCCCTTGGACATGCAAATGAGAATGAGATATTGAGTAGCAACCTTGGGATCACTGATCTTGAAGCTTCTGGTGTAGGAACCAAGCAATCTGCTGAAATTGATTTCATAGTCGTCTTCTGCGTTCACTGAAATCAACTCGTCGGTATTTGTGCTGGTGACCTTCAACAAACCATAATAACACAAGCCAATAGCTAAGTGAACAGCGTCGCATTCATTGCTGAATTGGTACGTGTACTGGACGGCCAATTCATACAATCCAAGCATCACCAAAGTCTTCAAATACAGAGGGTTGTTTGAGGACGCATTGAACTTTTCTGGACCGAGCGAAACAACCTTTTTCTGCAAGTTCTCCAATCTGTAGTTTTCGAAAACTAAACTGGAGGATGCTTCTGGGTTGAACTCGTTAATGAGCAGCAAATGGAACCATAACCAGTCCTCAATGCTCAAGTTAATGGCACCAGGCAAGGATTTCTTAGCCAAATCACATTTGCCAATGATTTTGTACACGGAATACTTGTATGGATCGAAGTTTGTGGAATCTTCGTTGAGAAACTGGAAGGTTTGGTTGAAATCGGAAGCCAATCTTTCTTCAAGCTGGCTGGGCAACCCAACTCCGTTGGAGGCAACGAAATTACGCAAATAAACGGGGAAGTTAGTGTCAAACTTGTCGAAAGCATCTTTATGGGAAAGCGTGAGTTCCACGGCTTCTGCATAGAGCCCACTTCTCAACAAGTAGAACACAAGGGCCCAGATTGGGACCCCGTTGATGTTCAATGTTCTCTCCATGAACTCGGCGTCGTTGTTTTTGGCAATCACCTTGTGAATGAAGTATGAGACTTTGTTGATATTGTTTCCAGGCACGTACTCGGCGGGTTTCTTGTCGTCCTTTGTATAGATTTCGTCCATGTAGTTGAAGAACTGCAGTTCTAAAAAGGATCTAGAGTTGGTGACAATTTGCTTCTTCAATTTCTGGTCCATGGACAGTTTTTGGTAGTGGGAGAAATACAACTGTTCCTGGTTGATTTTCACAAACTTTTCGTTGCACAACCCAGCAAGAATTCTCCATGCTTCTCCCATTTGCTTTGATTTCAAGTCACCATTGGATTTGCTCAACTCCTCAAAACTCAAGCACACAGGGTATGATTTTGTTTGCAAGCGGGCCTCGTTGAGCTGGTACACAATTTTGGCGTGGCTCTCAAACTTCTCTCTTGTCAATTGCTTGGTGGACGACGTAGATGGCACCTTGGTTCCCAAGGGAGTCAAAATACGGTAATTTCCAGGAAGAGACTTGTTCCACGTGAACGACTTGGCCAATTCTTCGGCGTTGGTGTTACTTTTCACGGGGATTCCCAACGTTTTCTTCAAGTGTTCTCTGCGAACCTTCCAATCGATGGAGATGTTCTGATTAATGAACAGGTCGAAATCTTTGGATGCGGAGGCAAGCGACTGCTCAATAGCATTCAAGATATTTTCATCTTTCTTGGCCATCAAGTAGTTCTCGATGGTTTCGGACTGTGTCACTTGCTGCTCCGGGAAACGGCGCTGAATCTGTGTTCCGTCGGCCCAAGGGAGGCATTTTAACTCGCTTTCAATGTCAGCAGCGTTGATTCCAGAAGCAGACAACAAGTAATGAGCTTTGGTGAAGTTTCCCAAGTCGGTGTCGCCTTTTCTCAACAGCTGTGTCTTTTTTTGCAATTCGTTCAACGTCAAATGAATCGAACCCAAGTTGTTGTTGTCCAATTTGGGCAAATTGTGGGCGGACTCCAATAAATCTTTCAAGATCTTATTTGATGAGGAATCTGGCGAAATCTCCGTGGGTAACGTCAGGGAGGTCAGTTTATTGTCAAAATTCGATGACTGTATCGTCAGGACAGTGTTGGAGTTGCCTGAATTAGCGAAGTTGCCATTTAAAGTGGCGTTTCCGGGTTGTTGAGTATTTTGCTGATTTTGCAAGGAGGACCCGAAGCTGAAACCCGTAGCACCCGAAGGTGGGGCCGAAACAGGTTTTGCACCGAACATCGTGACTGGAATCTGCTGAAAAAGTACGGGAAAAGAAATTCCAGGACAGTGTTGGTTCTGTTTACCTTCACATTTAAGCTGGAGCTAAATTCGCAATGTATTTTGTGTTACCCGGCACAAAAAAATTTACTACTTAACGCAGACATCGCAGCTCGTGTTTAGTTTTTTTTTTCTCAACTTTGTCCAAAAGTAATCCATCACATTAGACAGTGCATCTTTATGGTCACGCTGGTCTGTGGATCGTGGGCAGTTTTTGCTTGTGGTCTACGTCTGACTTTGCCGACGCTTATTTTATTTGAATGCGATAGCTGATGGAGAGAGAAAAGTGGATCTATTAAGAACTTGTCTGGATCGTACGATCTGAAAGAGAGGTGTCAGTGGGTCCATATATCTTACTTGTAGAGTGTAATGATTTGATTTGAGATGAGTGTAACTTGGAGTTGACTTTCATGAGTGACTTCATAAGTGGACCTCATCTCGAGAAGTATTCTTTCAATGAATCAGTTGGCTTCTTTCTGAATTTGAGATTTACCCAACCACCGAATACTTTTGTTAGGTGAGAATCTGTGAAATTTTTTGCTCTGCCACTTGAAGTTTTCAACCTCTGCGCTTCACACTTGGAGTTACATATGAATGCTCTCTGATTTCACTACATCTGAAGTGAATCTATTTTGAGTTTAATCTGTTGAGGAACGAAACCTGTTCTAAAATCCGAAGTGAATATTGACTTCTTAGTCTGTTGAGGAACAAAACCTGTTCTAAAATCCGAAGTTTTGTCTGTTGAGGAACAAAACCTGTTTAACCAATTTTAATATTAAAACCGTAACCAAACGGTATTCATGTCCGTTGAAAAATGAACGCAACCAATCTTTCTTATTTCTCGGTCAAACAAACGTCTGGGAATTCCTCCTCCTCATTGTTTCCAAGGCCACCAGCAAAGTACTCTCTGCAAGAGTACTTCTTAATGGGAAAGAACCAGTAACCCAAGGCCCAGATCAAGTAAACTGCATAAACCACAGAAACATAGTTCATGGTTCCAGCAGTCACGGGCATGAAAGAGGGCAACGAGAAGAAACCCAAGGCAAAGATGGCCCAGAAAATGGTCATGATGTTGGCAAAAAGACCAAGCTTTCCGAGCCAGAATGGACCATGCTTAATGTTGTTACGGCCTCTGAAAAGCAAACATGCAGTTGGTACCAAGTAACTCAACAAAAGGAAGGTGATGCATCCAACCACCATGGAGTTGAATGCGGTGCTGGAAGCCAAGTACAAGCAGCCCAAAACGGCCACAATCGCAGACGAAAACAAATGCGCGTTCAATGGAACTCCCAAGTTGGGGTCAATGATCGACAAGTACTTGGAAAATGGCAAACCGTTGTCTCTGCTGAAAGACCAGCACAATCTGGCTTGCCATGTGTGCGACGAAATGGTGCATCCACAAGCAGTGAAGAAAATCAAAGCACCCAAGCAGAGAGCACCGGCCTTGTTTCTCAAAGCCTGGTAGTAGATGTCCAAGATCGGCATTCCGGTACCACCGTTGGTGATAGCTTCCAAGTCGGTGATGGAAAAAAACATGGCAATGGAGTAGGTCAAAGACGTCACCATTCCAATGGTCACAGTGCCAAGAATGGCAATTGGGATGACCCTGTCAGCACCATGAACCTCCTCAGCCAAATGAGAGGCCGAGTCAAGACACGAAAAACTCCAGTTGGGGTTGATCAAACCCACGATGAACGCAATTCCAGCACTCTGCCACCCGGTGTTGTTGTGAAAGTCCACGAAAACAAACTCTGGCGTGGCGAAGTTGCCTCTGGCACACACCAACACTGTGATGGTGATGACGGTGTACGAAAACAAAGAGGTGTACAAGGCACCGTTGGCAATCCACGGCAAGTACTTACCGTAACAGTTGAACATCACCAAAAACACGTTGACCAACTGGTAAATAACGAACAACTGCCAGGACTTGGTGACGTGCTCTGGGTGGGTAAGGTTCCAGAACCCCATGACCATTTGAGCAATACTCAAGGCCATGGATGCACTGGTGAAAAGAGAACCTGCCCAGGCAAGAGAACCACAGAGGTAAGCGAGAAAACTCGAGTATTTTCTGGGTGCCAACACACGGGTCCACACGTACTGGCCTCCAGCCGAGGGAATGGCAGAAGAGAGTTCAGAGAGAGTAATACCGATATTGTAAGAAATGAAGGAGATGATGATGATTCCATAAATGATCAACATGGGGCCTCCGGACTGAATACCTGTGATGAGCGAGGCGGAAATGCCGAACCACGAGTTGGTCAAGCCGAAGCCGATTCCGAGAACTGACCAAACCGAAAACGTTCTTTTGAGTTCTCCACGGACGGAGCTGTCTGTGTCCTCATTTTTTTCTTGGTCTGAAAGGACGCTGAGCCCGAGCTCAGGAGATTTGACTTTTTCGCTCATGCAGAAACGAAGGGACTGGAATCTGGGGTAGGTTAGAGGAGCTGAGTCTAGTGAAAAAAACCTAAAAAGTGCGAGATCTTATCACCCTATATAGGCAATTTCCTCGCGTGCGCGATGAAAAATTTTGGTGCGCTGTGAGACAAAATCACATGCGCCTGCGCGTTGATTATTCTGACTTCGATCTCGTAAATGGGGCCAAATCACGTCCATTTTGATGATAGCTGTTGGGAAGTGAGGGTCCAGAAGACGAAATCCAGAAGACGAAAAGCCTGGATTTTCGCTGGAAGACCCCAGAGGAGGAGATTTTTGATTGGGCCGTTGATGCAGGTGAATGTTCCAATCCATTTAGTGCTATTGTTGGTGCAGGAGATGAGATAACAATTCGTGATAGACGATTTATTTTTTCGGTGCATACCAGGACTTGCACAAGGGCGGCATTAGGTCAATCTCGGCATTTAAACTTTGGCAGTGTATGTAAAATGAAGATAAAATCGGTAGTACGATGTCCTTCAGCGAAAATCACTTGGGGTTGATGTTGAAGTTGAGTGAAAATTGAATCGGGAACTTGTGCGCGATTTTGGCTGATCAGACAGACAAGGTTGAGAAGTTCAGTACAGTAAGTCCCTGTTAGTAGTCGCACTCCTCTAACCGGGATGTTGCAGAGAATTCTTGATTATTTCGGACGCCAAAAATGTCGAAGTCGACCCGACCCACAACTGATTTCCCTCAAAACTCTACTATAATTTCTCCCCTCAGTGTAAAATCTTGCCATTCTTTGGAAAGAAAATTGGAAGAAACCGAGCGTCTTGACTGATGCCTCTATCTTTCACTGAAATTATCCAACTTTCAGAGTGGTTCTATTCAGGATGTGAATATCAGTTATATCACGTGCTTATTTTACCTACAGCTAGCTTCCATGCTCTCGTAGAGTTGTGTTGTGGTCGCAATTCAGGTTCGCTGTCTTTATTGTGGTGTAACAGGTGCAAGGCTGCCAGTTCTCGAACAAATGTGCCTGAAATCTGCGCCTGAAATCGCAATAGAAAGCGGGAACCAAAAATCATCACTGGTGAGTTTCAAGAACCGGAAATCCGTCAAAGATGTACCATACAACTGCTGATCAAGACTCGATTGGTGCAGTATCCCGTTCTTTCTCACATCTCATGCTTGAGGAATTTCAATTTTGCAACTTCTCTCATAAAACAGCTGAACAAAGTACTTGTCAGTAATGGAAAAGAACTTCTTTCAAAGAAAGAGTTGAATGAAGAAGAAAGTGCGCTTCAACGGGAAAAGAGGCACTAAGATCCAGGGCATCTTTCCTGCTCCTATTATCTGTCTTCTATAAATTCATCTGAATTCCCGTGAGCCAGATGTTCTTTGGACCACTGAGATTGCCTGAATACCAAGCCTGTCTAATAATTTCAGTGGGATCCATAATGATCTCTCGCTACTCTATCTTCCCTTCTGGTTTTCTGCGTATCCACCAATTCTCTGCGCAATTATGCCTTCTGAGGCAATACAGGTCTCAATTTATCTATCAAATCTTGTCCCAAACCACAGCACTGCCTGATTCTGGGCATCTCTTGACGATAAAAATCACCCGAAGACTCGCAGCGACGCTTGTTGACCACCAAACGCTCCAGGCACCAACCACCCAGAAAAACAATTTTAGCACCAATTGCACAATTTCACCAACCCGTGCACAATTTCACCAGCTCGTGCACAATTTCACCACCAATTACAACTTCAACAGCAACTTCCCTCAATCTCGATGCGAAGCACCAACCTCCGTTCTCCTCTATCTCGCTGTCTCTGTGCGCATGTGCCAATACAGGAAAAGCAAACGCAACTCTCAAATTAAAGGTACCACCCATTTAAAGGACCTCCCAATTAGAGGAACCACCCAATAAAAGGAACCACTTTATAACATGCAATACGTCGGCAAAGTCGGCGACTACGTGTACAACCAGTGGAATTCCTTGAACCCGGCCACGCTTTCCGGAGCCATCGATATCATAGTTATTGAACAGCCCGATGGCACCCTTCACTGCTCGCCGTGGCACATCCGCTTCGGCAAATTCCAGATCATCAAGCCACTGCAGAAGAAAATCGACTTGTACGTCAACGACATCAAAACAGACTTGCCCTTAAAGTTGGGCGACGGCGGAGAGGCCTTTTTTGTGTTTGAGACCGACTCCAACGACTTGTCGCTGCTGGTGGTGACTTCTCCCGTGGTCAGTGCCGAGTCTTCGCCCGCCATGTCGCCTGCAGGGTCCCCCCCTGGGTCGCACTCGGCGTCTGCGCTTGATTTGAACAAAGGAGAACCAGATTTGTTGGATTTGAACGAAGACCCCAGCGACATCGAGACCAGTATCAGGCTAGACCCCTCGGCGCCCACGGTGCACTCGAGCCCCGTTTCCCGCAGCGAAACCCCGTCGCTGAACCTGCGACTAGCGTTCGAGAAGGCCAAAAAAATCACACAGCAGCTCAACATCCCGTCCAAAATCGACATCAACGGCGACATGGTGCTCGACATGGACGGGTACAAGCCCAACGCGCAGAAAAACATCGACGAGTCGGACGAGTTGGTGCACAAGATCTTCTTGAAGGAGATGTACTACCTCTTGAACGGGAAGGAGTTCCCGGGCTCCTCCGACGACGCCGAGTTCAACTTGTTGCAGGGCGTCATCTGCAAGGACGAGGACGGAAACATCCGCATTGTCAACCGCGAACCGGAGTACCCGGTCGGTGCCGATTTGCTCGAGTCGGAAAAATTGGCATTTCCCGACGAGCAAGACCCGGAGGCCACGTTGGCTTCTGCCGTTGACGATTCGGCCGAGGGAAGCAAGACCTACTTCAAGACGTTGCGTTTGACGTCAGAGCAGTTGTCGCTGATGAGACTCCACTACGGCCGCAACAGATTGAAGTTCAAGCTGAGCCAGGGCAATTCGCAGGTTGTTTCCGATTTGTACCTCTGGAAATCCACAACACCGATCGTTATCTCCGACATCGATGGCACCATTACCAAATCGGATGCCTTGGGCCATGTGCTCAACATGTTCGGAAAGGACTGGACGCACCCGGGCGTGGCCAACTTGTTCCAAGATATCCACCGAAACGGCTACAACATTCTCTACTTGACTGCGCGTTCCGTGGGCCAAGCCGACACCACCAGACAATACTTGGACAGCATAGTGCAGGAGGGTGTGAAGTTGCCCAAAGGTCCGGTGATTCTCAGTCCAGACCGAACGATGGCCGCCTTGAGAAGAGAGATCATTTTGAAGAAGCCAGAGGTGTTCAAGATGGCCTGTTTGAGGGACATCATGAGCTTGTTTTTCTCCAAATCGGGTTCCGCCGAACTCGACGACGACGACGACAGAACCCCCTTTTACGCCGGGTTCGGCAATCGGATAACCGATGCAATCAGTTACCGAAGTGTGAAGATCCCATCGCATCGTATATTTACCATCAATCCCAACGGAGAGGTGCATATGGAGTTGTTGGAGTTGGCGGGTTACAGGTCTTCCTACTTGCACATTGGTGAGTTAGTGGACCAGTTTTTCCCCCCCTTGAAGCTAATTGGTACCTTCACGAACTACTGGAATGAGGACCAGCTCCACCAGTACATGCACAGCAAAGATTTGCCGCATGAAGAAGACGACGTTCAGTCTCTTGGGTCTCCAAGATCTCCTGGGTCTCCAAGAAGTCCTCAGAGTTTCAACGAGGGCTTTGCTGTCCGTCCGGACGAAAAATTCACTGACTTGAATTACTGGAGAGGGCCGATGACTAATCTCAGCGATTTCAGCGATTTGGAGGATGACGAAAACGAGCCGGATTCCTTGAAGTCCACGCCTTCGTCTCCTAAGCCTTCGGTAGCATCTCAGCCAGGATCTCCATCGTTGCTTTCGGTGAGATCTTTTGATGCAAATTCCACCCAGATGGTGTCTCCCTCAAAGGAAAGACCAATCTCGTCTTCGTTCACATCTCCATTGAAGAGCTTCATGATGCTTGGAAGCAATGCAAACAATATCAGAAAGGAGAAGGTGGAGTCGTTAGGTGCTCCATTTCTTCCTAAAAACGAGGACGATGATGACGATGACTACACTGATGATTACGATGATGATTACACTGGCGAGGAAGATGACGATGAAGACGATGAAGAAGATGAAGATGACGAAGATGAAGATGAGGATGATGAAGACGATGAAGATGAAGACGATGAAGATGAAGAAGATGAGTTTGACGACGTTGAAGATTTGGAAGAAGAAGTCGATGAAGAAGTTGACGAGAGTGTCGCCAATGACGTCTACGAAGAAGCTGATGAGAGTGTCGCCAATGATGTCTACGAAGAAGCTGACGCGAGTGTGGCCGATGACGTCGACGGAGTCAATGAGGTTGAGAACGTGGAGGACGTGGATTTAGAAGACAACGAAGATTTGGATGCACAGGAAGACTTGGAGGAAGACGATCTTGATCTCGACGACGCACTTCCTGTTTCGCACACCCCTGTTCACGACATGGCCGCAACGACAGAAGCCACCAAGATTGAACAGGGCAAAGACGTCAAGATCGTGAGCGCAAGTGAAATGTTGAAGAACTTGAGCTTGCACCATTAAGCATTATATTAGCATAAATCCCAGTTGTATGAAGGAATCTGTATGCTCATAACGCTCCAGTGCTCGATGCACTCTTCCACTTCTCAAGTAATCGGAGACGGCATTGAAAACCTAGAGCTGTGAAAATCGGAGTCGAATCTGGAACGTTCCAGTCATCATGTCAAGACAGCAAGTTCGATACTTTTCGCTATTGCTTCTACTAACGGTTTTGGTGTACTTTTATAGCATTTCTCGTCCTCAGGAAAATCCAGTGAGATATGGCGATCGGTACCAGATTGACCGTTCCAAAGTTTTGGGGAAACCCAAGAAACCTACCAGAGCAAGAGTGGGTCTACTCTTTCCAGCGAGTTTTCCCGTGGAAGTCCTGAAACTCGATGAGTACATCAAGAGAATTCCAGCATTCCATGTCAAAGGGTACAAGTACGACAAAATCTCCAAAAGTCGAAAAGAGAACCACCCTCCACCCACCAAAAAGGACAAGTACTACGACCACCCCATGCACGTTTTCGATGCCTCCAAAGACATCAACCTCGATCTCTTGAAATGTGGAGCCATCGAGATGAACTTCACCGACATCCAGGTAAGCAAAAAGAAGAGCCTACATACACCTCACTGTGACATTGTCAAACGTTTCATCGCCAGCATGGACCGAGGAGACACCGAGTATCTCTTGGAAATGCAGCCTTATTTCGATGAGCAACTCCGACTTCAGGTGAAGCACGACGTCTGCAACAAGCATTGGTTTCGGTTGGCTGGTTCGACCGTCCACCTCAAAGAATACGAACTCCATATGATGGTGTCCAGGCTTGCGTACAGCCCGGACGGAAGCAGAAACAATCCGAAGTTCTCTTTTGCGTATACTCAGTTGTACGACAAAAACTGGAACGAAGTCACCGACCTCAGTTTGGTGGTTCCGAGCAATTATGTTGCGAGCACCGAGTTTTTCAAGGAAGGGGAGCAGGCGTACACGGTGGTAAATTTTCCGGCCATGTTGCCTGTTCCTTTCTACCACGACTACAACGATACGGCCAAGTACCTCGGCCCAGAAGACCCGCGAGTTCTCTTGGTGAAGAACCCTGCTGGCTACGAGGAGCCTTTGATTGTGTTCAACGCCCACCACCGCAAACTCTCGCTTGTGGACGACGATGAGGACGATTTCTTGGTCAAGCAAACCAAATTCTACAGATCCATGTGGATGAGTTGGCCCTGGCAGTTTCAGGTGGGGAAACTCAACGTGGACGGCTTGCCCAATCCCCTCTTCGACAAGAACATCTACAACAAGGTCACAGAGCTCCAGATCAAAAATCTTCCCAGACTGGACAAACAGAAAAACTGGACTCCGATGTTCAGCGAGGCGGCGCGAGAAATCGACGGCCACGACAAGAACATCATGTTCGTCTATCGCTGGGCCAATTTGCAGGTGCTCAAGTGCGATTTGGTCGGTGACACAGGAAAGTGTGGCTTTGTGTACCACTTGAACGACCGGCTTTCGGTGTCGTCCAGCGTGGGACCTTTACGAGGAGGAACGCAGCTTTTCAACATCAACGAAATGATCCAGAGCCAAACGAACGTCCCATTGCACCAAATAATCCCTCCAGGAAGAGAAATCTGGGTGGGTTTCGCCAGAGCCCATTTGGTCAAGTGCGGATGTGGTTCGGACTTTTATCGACCCAACATGGTTGTGATCACGAAGGACAGCATTCCTGTGGCCGGTGGGGACGGGTCCAAGTCGGTGAAGGACGTCTTCAGATTGACCCATGTCTCCTCTTTTATGTCACTCAATGTTGGCATCATTCCTTGGGAAAAGGCCAAACCGTACACTATGTGTGCGGGAACAAATGCGTTGATTCCCAATGGAATCTCACTCTGGACAATATCTTCAGCTCTGGAGAAGAAGGGGAAGTGGAATTTGGAGGACAACATGGCCTTGGCCATCTCCGTGTCGGACTCGACGGTGGACAAAGTTGAAATCAGAGGGCTCTTGAGTACCTTGGTCAATGACCGAAGTTTGTTCCTTCCACCAGGAACGGATGGAGAATTGACCAAAGAAGACAAAGAAAGACTCTATATTCCTGACTTGGAGAAGCTGGGTCCGTACGCTGGATTTGGAAACGACCATTTGGTCTGTGCCATGAGGTTTTCTACCAAGTTCTGCTCAAACTATGGTCATGAGAAGATTTCCATTGAAAGACAACACAAAGTTGATTCGGTTGACTTCCAATCGTATGATGTAAAAATGATGGAATACCTTGATGACCTTGATACATTAGGACTTGATTATTAGGAATGGAAAACATTGGACGAGCCGTAGTTCAATTCGATCGTTTCTTGTGGAAGCGAAAAAAGAAAACTCCGACACCGGGAATCGAACCCGGATTCGCCCGGTGAGAGCGGACAGTGATAGCCATTACACTATATCGGATATTTGATGACTTTCAATTGGCTGTCTAATTTAGGTTGCGTCATATGAATAATCATTTTGTCCACATTGCCGTTATCTGGTATGTTTTGGGTGTCAGAAATGTTTTCCAACTCTGGGGAACGTTGTTTTGGCACAAAATTGGCTCAATAAACGATATTCTGACTTTTCTTTTTTTGATTCTTAAACCCTGTTTCCCGCGTTCATATATAGCCCCTGTATACTTCTATAAAATCCAGTCTCTCTAACTGGCCGATTGCACCGAAATCAAGAAAATTGAGTTTCAACAGACCGAACCAAGCTAATAGAAAAGATCAGAACTCAACAATCGGGTGGTTAGTGTAGTGGTTATCATTCCTGCCTTCCAAGCATGAGACATGGGTTCGATTCCCGTACCACTCATTTTTTTGAACTATTCGCAAAATACTGCTGATCATAAAATAGAACAATCTTCGTCGACAACGGAAACTACGGTGCAAGCAAATCCAGAACTCGGGCTTGCGAAAACAGTACTATACACGGCGATCTACGCGTTTTTAGACATTCGTGAGTAAACGGGCACTTCGAAACTGCGGACGAAGCAGGTGGAAAAAGTCTCTCTCCTGTCTGAGACCAATTGAAAGGTGGAGAAACCTCACGTAGTGACTTCCGTGAGTAGTAGTATCTGAATTTCGATGCATTTCTGGTGAATCTTCTATGGCTTCTCGCGGTTCAACTTCTAACTCTGTGTGTTCTGTCACCTTGAGTGGGGTCGTGGTTCTCTTCAAGAACACGAATTTGCAGATACGTGTTTGGTTTTGTAATACAAACTGGTGGACCACCATCCTACTTTGTATGGAGAGGATGTAGTAATGGCAGAGCCAGACACAGTCAATCGGTTTCAAAATTCCTCACCAATCTGGCAAGTGCGCCAGATATCCTAAATAGGCAGGGCAGCCGAAATGTGGGGATGCGAAATCAACTTCCATATATAGTTCTTCACCCGATGCTCCCGCCGATTTCAACCGAAAATGGCAACTAGATCGTTGGAATTGTGCAATTGGCAGTTCCGTCAGGCCGAAACAAACGAGAGCTGGCGAGATTCCGTGCCGGGTGCTTGCACCCAAATCCACGCTGATTTACTCCACCACCAAGAGATTCCCGATCCGTTCTTGGACATGAACGAAAAGAAAGTCCAATGGGTCGGGGAGGCTGTTTGGGAATACAAAAATACGTTTGAGGTGGAGAAGTCTCTGCAAAAGTTGGCTCACTCCATGTTGGTGTTTGAAGGTTTGGACACTTTTGCTACGGTTTTCTTGAACGGAACCAAAATCTTGGAAGCTGACAACATGTTCTGCCAGGACAAAGTAGACGTTGGGGGCCTTCTCAATTTTGGCGCAGCCAACGTTTTGGAAATTACCTTCGACAGTGCTCTTCTCGTGGCCAGAGAACTCGAAAAAGAGAACGGAAAGTTTATCTGCTGGAACGGAGAATCGTGCCGTTTGCACATAAGAAAAGCCCAGTACCATTTTGGATGGGACTGGGGCCCTGTCTTGATGACTTGTGGGCCGTATAGACCAGTCAGATTGGTTTCGTACAATAGCACGGTTGAAGATGTTAATGTCAAGGTCGAGGTGGACGAACACTTGGATGCGGAAGTCGAAGTTGTCTTTGAGGTTGCCGGAACTGCTCTGGTTTCTGTTACTATCGTTTCACCTGATGGAACAACAAACCTGTCTGCTACAAACTTGTCTACTACAAACCTGTCCTGCAAGTTTTCCCTTAAGAAACCTCAATTGTGGTACCCGTGGTCCATTGGCACTCCCGCATTGCATACGGTTAACGTTGAAGTGGTGGAGTCTGGTGTTGTTGTGGAGTCTTTTTCCAAGAAGGTGGGATTGAGAAACGTGGAGCTAGTCCAGGAACCGTTGGAAGGACAGGACGGAACCAGTTTCTACTTCCGAATCAACGGAATTCCAGTCTACTGTGCGGGTTCCAACTGGATCCCAGCGCATTCGTTTCTGACCATGCTCACAGATAACGATTACACTGAATGGCTTGAGTTGGCAGTCTCTGGAAATCAGAACATGATCAGAGTATGGGGAGGAGGATTCTACGAACACGACATTTTCTACAGTGAGTGTGACCGCTTGGGGCTTTTAGTCTGGCAGGATTTCATGTTTGCTTGTGGCCAATACCCAGGAGACAAGAAGTTTGTGAGTGGTGTCACCAAAGAAGTGGAGCACCAGTTGAAAAGATTGCGAAACCACGCATGTTTGGCTCTTTTTGCCGGAAACAACGAAGACTACCAGATTGCTGAAGTGAACCACTTGACATGGGAGCCTAATGATACCTCTGGGGACTACTCTCACACAGATTTCCCTGCTCGAACAATTTACGAAAATACTTTGCCAACGTTGATGGAAAAGCACCTACCACAGGTTCCTTACCATCCTGGGTCTCCATGGGGAGGAGGAAAACCAACCACGGACCCGACAGTTGGAGACCTCCATCAGTGGAATGTGTGGCATGGAACGCAGGAAAAGTACCAGAATTGGCACAAATTGGGAGGGCGGTTTGTTTCTGAGTTTGGCATGGAAGCACTTCCCAGCATCAAAACATACAGGGACTGCATTACAGATCCTGGCCAATTGTACCCACAGAGTGAGTGCATTGACCATCACAACAAAGCCGATGGTTTTGAACGAAGATTGGCCCTTTACGTCATTGAGAATATCAGAGTCACCTCTCTTGACTTGGAGCCCTGGATCTATGCCACCCAACTCATGCAAGCTGAGTGTTTGGCCTACGCATATAGGTCCTGGAGAAGAGACTGGAAGTGCGACAAAAAACGGTACGCTGGAGGAGCCTTGGTGTGGCAAATCAACGACTGTTGGCCCGTTGCGTCATGGGCCATCGTCGACTTCTTCCGTCGTCCCAAGCTTGCGTTCTATGCTGTTAGAAGAGAGAGCCAAGTTTTAGGGCTTGGAATGCACAGGCACGAAAAAGGAGCTGCTGAATTGGACAGAGATAATGCTCAACCTGGAAAGCCACATGACTACAGTCAGGTCAAATATCTGCTTGACTTCTGGGGAGTGAACTCTTCGATGGAGCTTCGGGTGGGAACTTTGGTGGTGGACATTTATGATGTCCGCAGTGGAGAGAAAGTGCACAACTTTTCTGAGAAAGTCTCACTCGCAGCCAATGGAAGCTCTGAGTTCGCATCTGGGTTTGAAATTTCACCTAAGTTGGTTGCTTATGCCAGATTGGTAGATGAATCTGGCAGCTTGTTAGCCAGTGCTGCGGACTGGCCCCAGCCATTGAAGTATTTGCTGTTTCCAGGAAGAAATGTGACGGCGGAAGTCAAAGACGGAAAAGTCGTTTTGAACACGAACAGGCCCGTGAAAGGAGTGGAGATTGTCTTAGAGCTGGACATTTTCTTGGAGGACAATGGCTTTGACTTGTTTCCTGGAGATCCCAAGATTGTGAATGCCAAGGGGTCGAAGGCGACAGACACGGTGAACCTCAGATATTACGGTAGTGGGTAGATTTAGAATACGTAATAATTGAGAGGTTTCCGATTTTTGATTCAAAGGATGAGTTTGACTAAGTTTCGACACTTTTCGCACCCATTTGCACCCAATGAAAATAATCAGAAAAGGTCTTATGGAAGCCAAAAATCAGCAAGAGGGTGGAACGAAACGGAACTGTTCATGGTGAACAACATAAGCTTCGCGAATGAGGTTCCTCTTTTAGCGGCAGAAAGGAGGACACTTTTGGTCAGTTTTCGGCAATACTAGTTATTCCAGGAGTGCACAATTATTATGGTTATGGTTCGCAGACATTAAAGAGCCCATGTTTGAAGGCACAGCCCCCAATTGCTGAGAGACTTGGCTATCGTCAGTTTCAAGACAGTCCCACTCCAACCAAACAATTCGAACTCAGCATTGAATTTTGCTCTTCTGAAAATTCAGCTTGAATTTTGCTCGTGTTGAAAATTGCAGCTGTCACCTGCTCATCTCTGATCTCCAAATTAGGATACTCCTTGCACACCAACACGTCTTTTCCATAATCCAAGGCCCTTTCCAAATCAGAGCCCACTACATATTTTGCGACAAGTATTTTTTTTTCATTCTTGCTGCTTCGAAGTATTACTCCACCTGTACAATGTTTGGGCGTGCGCGCACCGCATCTAATACAATTATTTTTGCGCTTGCCACTTCTGAATTATCACAACTACAATGTCTGACGATCAATACGACCAGGAAGCAACCACCCCTCCATCTAACGATTTCGAGGCACAGAGCCCAGACATGGCCTCGCCACAACCCCAAGCTGTGGCTTCTACCGAGCCAAACAAGCTTTTTGTCAGACCATTGGGTTTTGAAGTTTCTCAAGAAGAAGTTGAAGGCTACTTTGGTGAGCTTGGTCCTCTTATCGAGGTCCAAATGATGAGAGGTTACGCATTCATCACCTACGAAAACCCAGAAGACGCCAGCCGTGCTGTGGACACTTTGTCCAACACCGAACTTGGTGGCCAGCCTTTGCAGATTGAATTTGCACGTGAGCGCAAGGAAGACACCAGAGGACAATTCCGTGTCAAGGTGACCAACTTGCCAGATGGAACCGCATGGCAGGACTTCAAGGACTTTGTCCGTGACAAGACTGAGTTCTCGCCAACTTTTGCCAAGGTTTTCCGTGACTACGACTCCGGTGACACCATTGGTAACCTTGAGTTTTCTTCTACCGACGAGCTCGAGAAAGCCATTCCTTTGTTGAACGAAGCCGAGTTCCAGGGTGCCGTTTTGGTTGCCGAGGAAGACACTTCTCCATTTGTTCCACCTTCGAGAAGAGGTGGCTTCAGAGGAGGCAGAGGTGGCGGATTTAGAGGAGACTTCAGAGGTGGCCGTGGTGGATTTAGAGACGACCGTGGTGGATTTAGAGGAGGAAGAGGAGGTTTCAGAGACGACCGTGGAGGATTCAGAGGTGGCCGCGGTGGCTTCAGAGATGACCGCGGTGGCTTCAGAGGAGGTCGTGGTGGATTCAGAGACGACCGTGGTGGATTCAGAGGAGGCCGTGGAGGATCCAGAGGAGGCAGAGGTGGCTACGACCGTGGCGAGTTCCGTGGTGGCCGTGAAGGCGGTGACAGAGACTCTTACGTTCGTGACAGATCTCCTACTCGTTACTAAGTTTCGAGAAGTTTTTTGTTAGTTTTTGAGGAAGTGTTGTGCTTGTCTTGAGGAGGAAAATGATTCTTTGGTTGAGTTTATTACGGAGACGTCGTTATGAAGTGTCCCAGCAGTCCAGTTTGAATGTTTTGATTTATAATTTGTCTTGTGTAAGAAAACAATAGTGAGGAGAACCGTGGGACTTGGGACGCATCCATAACGTACGGGCAGAGACAGTTGGGGAACGCTTGATTTTGGAGTTTGTGATTTCGGTTGGGCCTGTATATACACTTAGAGATAGCGAAATATCGACATGTCTTCTTTTGCTCTGTACGGCGATGACGCTTTGCAGTGCATCAAGTTTTTCCAATATGCCCCAGAAAACGAACATTCTTTAGTTTTGGTTCACGGAGGGGCTTGGAGATGCAAGGAAAATACCTATGATGACTGGCTCGAATTGGCTGGGCTTCTTCTGGCAAGCGCTGCCACCTCGAAAGTCAACTTGATTGGAATTAACTATCGTCTTTCGCCCGAAATCAAACATCCTGCCCATCTTGTGGACGTAGTGTCTGCGTTGGCGAAATTGAGAGACTCGTATGGAATCACCAAAATGTCGTTAGTGGGACATTCAGTAGGTGCCACATTACTCTTGCAATTGCTTAACTGCAAGGAATTGATTGCAATTGGGAAGAGAGATTCCAAACAAGAGGAGGTCAAATCATTATCTGGAATTGAAATCAAAACCATGTACTTTGTGGATGGAATCTACGACGCAGTGGATCTCATTGCCGAATACGGGGCTCCATACAAACTGTTTGTGGACGACGCATTTGTGGACGGCGAACACTATACAAATGCCACGCAGCTCACTTGGAGTCGGCAGAGCCCGTTTATATTCAAAGCAAAGTTTGTGGTTGTTCAGTCTACTGAGGACGAGTTGTTGACTTTGAGACAGACAAACAACTTCTTGGCTTTCTTGAAACAGAGGAATATCGAATATGAGTTGTTGACTGGACCTTGGGGACTGCATGAGAACGTATACAGAAGACGAGAACTAGCAGCTATCGTTAGCAAGTGGTGAGCACCCAGAAGGCCCGAAATGCCTAACTAGAATATAGATGACAACAATACGAAAATGACACAACGTATAAGCAATCCAAACCCCGAATTGTATATTTTTCAACCTCCCAGTAACTGGTTGAACAGTGAAGGCCTGCAGGTAGACGTGCGATTTAGACAAAAAATTTTCCATAAAGATGCTCTAATCACACAGTCAACCACAAAGAACATGTTCCAATCTTGGGCCGATGCCGAGGATGATATCCCCACTCCAGAAGTGACCACAAACGCCGACGGCACCAAAACCGTGGTGTCGTACCGCTTAAACGCCAAGGGCCAAAAAGTCAAAATCACACAGAAGATCAAGGAAGTCAAGGTCAAGGAAAGAGTCCATCCATCGATCGCTGTGCGCAGAGGCTGGACCAAATACGGAAAAGAGAAACACACTCCACCCGGACCAGACACCAGAACCACCCAGTTGGGAGAAAAGGTCGAGTTGAAGCTTGGAGCTTCGTGGAAAGAACTCGAAAAGAAGGAAGAGGAAGAGAAGTTGGAGCAGAAGGCCAACTTGGTCAGCACACAGAGACTTAAATGTAGAACGTGTGGTGGAGACCATTTCACGTCCAAGTGTCCGTTCAAGGACACTTTGGGAGCGGAGGCTGCAGGCGATGCCGGTGCCACTCCAGAACCATCTTCCGAGTCGTCCAAATACGTTCCTATGCACATGAGAGCGGATGCTCCAAGCAAGGAGTCCAGAGACGATTCGTGTACTTTGAGAGTGTCGCAATTGAACACATTGGTGACGGAAGAAATGTTGAGAGGAGAGTTGTTTGGCAGATACGGCCCATTGCAAAGAGCCACCCTTATCAGAAACAGAGACACGGGAGAATCCAAGGGATTTGCATACGTGACTTTCTTGACGGAGCAGAAGGCAGAGCAGGCATTGGAGGAGTTGAACGGAAAGGGTTACCACTCTTTGATTTTGAGATTGGAGTGGTCTAAGAAGAAGAAGACTGTATAGCATAGCATACTGAGTGTACGATACCACAGGTCATTTTTGTTGGGTGCCGAAAATTGACTATGGACGTCATCGTGTACAACCACAGTCCGTTGGTTCGGAAATGCGCAAGGTGGAACAATGGGGCTGTGAAAAGGACGTGCATCTATTGCCTCTGAAATGCACAGAACAGTGCACAGAACACCATCACACCAGAACACCAGAACACCACAAGCAACCGGAACAATTTTCCACGGCCTCCGAACGCCCCAAGCAACCGCAACTTTCGCATTGACCCGTCTCCTAGCCCCGGATAACATCTAAACCCTGCTCCGAAAAGTTACGGCTCGGAACGGTAGGTCGTGTGATTCTCAGTCTGCACAAGCTTCTGGTTATATATAGTAACTGTTATCCCCACATCGTCTTTCGACACGAAAGACAAGAGCTGATGTCGGCTTCCATTACCTCCAGAAGCCTGAGGGCGGACTCGGGCCCCAAGCGGTTTCTCAGCAAGCTTCTCCACAAGAAATCGCGAGAAAGTCCAGCCTCCTCCGGCTCCAGCACAAAACACAGCGTCTCCAGTGCGGAAGCTTCGGAAGACCAAGGAAACAAAAAGAGGCTCTCGTTGTCCTCGCAGACCCCCCGCAGCATGGACTCCCAGGGCACGTACATCGACGACGACGACAGCTCCATTTTCAACCACGAGTCCGACGAAGAAGGTGGCGTTCTTCTGGGCAACAACAGCGAGGTGTTTTCCACGTCGCTGCTTGACGAGGACAACGCCATGCTGTTCGCGCACGACGAGAAGATCGCATTTCCGACGGACGTTCCCGACGAAGAAGACAAGTTGCCGTGGTCGGGGCTCACGTACGAGGCGTTGATATTTCCCAAATTCGTGCGCACCACCAAACGCAGCAAACGAAGCCCACGCATGCTCAACAACATGTTTTTGGCGCAGGAACTCCACTGCGCGGATGTGGAGTCACCCGCGTCGTCGGACGTAGAGTCGGACGTGGAAAAAAACTCGGACCGCGAGTCCATCACCACCGAAAACACATCTTCCATGAACAAAAACAAGTTGTTGGTGATGGAGTTCAGCCGCGACGGAAAGTACTTGGCGGTGGCCGGCCACGACGGCCGCATCACTGTGTGGCAGGTGATCTCGTCACCGTTGAGCAGGCTCCAGTACAAAAATTATGCGGCCAGCGAGGTCAAGGACAAAAAGAGCAAGATGTACATGTCGGCCCCGGTGTTCCACCAGGAACCGGTGCGGGTGTTCGAGGGGCACGGCAAAACGGTGTTGGCCTTGGACTGGAGCAAGAACAACTTCTTGGTTTCGGGAAGCATGGACCGCACGGCCAAACTCTGGAACGTGGAGCGGGCCGAGTGCCTTGAGACGTTCAAGCATCACGATTTCGTCACAGCAGTCAAGTTCCACCCGACGGACGACCGGTTCTTTGTGAGTGGCTCGCTCGACAACAACGTGCGGTTGTGGTCCATTTTGGAAAACTCCGTGGCTTTCACGAGGGACTTGGGCGACGACGTGTTGATCACGGCATTGGCCATGACACCGACAGGAAGCCACACGGTGGTTGGAGGGTTCAACGGGTCTCTTTTCGCTCTAGAAACGCAAGGGTTGCATCTCCTCGACCGGGCCGAGGTCAAGGAGAGATTCTTGGCGCAACCTTTCCACCGCAAGAACGGAAACACAATCACGGGGATTCGGGTTTTCGAAAACACGGCTGCCGTCGACGTCCCAAGCTCTTCTCTCGCCAAATGGAATCTTTTGGTCACCACCAACGACTCCAGAATCAGGTTGATCGATATGAGACAGAAGAAACTCGTGACCCGGTTCAGGGGCGCTTCCAATTCGAGTTCTTCCATTGTTGCCTCTCTAAGCGAAGACAACCGTTACGTCATCTCCGGTTCCGAAGACCATTGCTGTTACGTGTGGGAGAACAGCAACACTATCATCAACAACAAGTTGCGCATTGCCATGAAGGACTTCTACGTGGAAGGAAAACACCACATGAACGACACGCACAAGAAGGTGACCGAGCTCTTGCATGACAACAAGCTCTGGAAGAAGCTCAGTCTCCACAAATTCTTGGAGGACGGCAACGGTCAAACTTACATTGCTAACGAGAACAACAGCTACTCGTGTTTCCATGCGCACCATGCAAAGGTCAATGCCGCCATTTTCGCCCCAGAGAACACCAAGACATTGCTTGAGTTTTCGGATGACATCATCTTTGACTTGGTGAGCCGGGTGCCTTTATTGGAGAAATACGGCCTGTCTCCCCGCAGAAAGAACATTACATTCCCCGAAGAATCCGGTATGAACAAAGGCCACATCATAGTTACTGGCGACCAGTTGGGAGTGATTAGAGTGTTCCGCCAAGACTCTGCTTATGGGGTGAGAAAGGCACTTGTGGACATGAGAAAATCCTCAAAATGCATGAGTTCACTGAGCCCCGCAGACTCCCGTGAAGTCATGAGCGTCTCCTGCCGAAGCAAGATCGATTTGAGTGGTATTAACATGAAGTTGATGAAGACCAGAAGTTTGAGCCCGTCATTGGATTATTCATCTTCGTTGAGAGGAAAGTTGAGTAAACTCAAACCTCCAAGAAGCGCTAACAACTCCACCTTTTCCAGTGTTGTGTCTGGGATTCCACCTGGAGAAATCACACCTGGACCCCTGAATCTCAAGTCGGTGAAGTCTTTTCACAACATGCCGGTATTAACTTCAAGCTCACAGATGAGCTTAAAAGATCCAAAAGGATTTCCAAGAGGCAAGGAGCTTACTGCTAACTATGTGACAATTCCTACGGTGCATGACCACGAGGATACGAGAAGTTATTCTGACGAATCGAATATCCAAGGCACAAACACCCCACGGTCATTGTCTGCTGTTCCAGTAAAGAGAACAGGAAGCTCCTCTTCGATCACAGAGACGAAAATTTCCAATGCGTAGTCAGAGTTTCAAGAAAATCATCTCCTTGGTACCTTTATGCCTATATTTATGAACGACCTTCACGAGCCCTCTGCTGTAGCTTCTTCCGGTTGGATTTTGTCGTTTTGCTCCAAAATCTTCTGGTAGAGTACACCGAGCTTGTCCCCGTTTAGACGTAATCTCGTCATAGCCTCCGCAGACAATCCTCCCGTATTCAACAAACTAAAGAGCTTGACAGCGTAGACACAAAGGGATTTTTCTGCTTTCCAAATGGTTTGTTCTTTCGTGAAGCGAATTTTCGCCTCTGTGACAGTCCGTTCAACTTCCAACTCAGCTAATAACCGATTTCTCTTCACCTCTGCATCATCGGATTCATCGTCATCACTTGAATCAAATGTCGAATATTCCTTTTCGACGGTGACAGGGTGCTCGGCTTCAAAGACAAGGTCATCAAAATTCACACCTTCTTTGTCTCCCCTTTCTAAGTCTTGCAGCAACAATCTTCCTAGGCGAGCTTCCTTAATGAAAAATGCATTCATCAACGACCGCTCAACTTCTTGAGGGACATGCTGCTGAACTAGCCTTCCCAATCTTTCTTCATCTTCGAAGAATTCATTGAAATTCTGGAAAGTATTGTTACCGTGAAGTTTCCTGTAGAAGACTCTCAACGAGACGAAAATGTCGATGACCTTGGCACTGAAGATAGAGTCAAGTTCCACGAGTTTCTCGATCAACTGCTTCAGAACACTTTCGGAAGAGTCATTTAAGACATTAATGGAATTGTCAATCGAGACGAAAATGGCAGCAATGCTTGTCACGATCACGCTGAAGTCATCAAGAAAAACGTCAATATTGATGGTCAGAGCAGAGTGGTCTTTGCTGGCATACATGAGATCTTCGAGCTTCCAGCACAAGGACGAGAGCACAAAATCAAGAATGGACTTCCAAGACTGAATAACTTGCAACAAAATCTTCAGAAAATTAATTGGCCAGTGCTGGATAAGCGATTGAAAATCAATCTTAGACAATAGCTTCACATTCAACAACTCAAGTACACTTGATCTCGATTCAAGAATTGGTTCCGCAACAAACCTGTTGATGTTGATGACTTCAGCAAGTTGGGTGAGCTTGAACAACGGGTTTGTCACCTTCAACATAGTGTAGCATAATTCTTTCTGATCTTCTAAGAGTGGGGAGTCATTCTCGTCAACCACATCAGCAAGAACATCATGAGAGTTTAGAGCCTCTGTTGTTTCCGTTGACAAGGAAAGAAGTAAATCTTCGACCTTTAAACTAATGCTGCCGTTGATGATTCTTTCAGAATTCGTGGAATCGTGGGAATCACGGCCATCGAAGTGTTGCAACAACTTTGAAAAATACTCCTCGAATAGCGTGGTTGTATCCAAATCAGTAATTTCCATATCCAAGAAATACTTGAGCACATTTCCATGGAGCGAATTGTAAGCTTCCCTCTGACCAGCATCGTTGAATATCTTGGGAAGTGCTAGAGGGAGTGGCAGCAACACAGCATTCCAAATTTTCATGAACACTGTGTAAACTTTTCTGCCCTTTGCCAGGAATGCCTCGAGTTCTGGAAGGTAGCGAGCAAGTTTAGGAAAAACATTGTGAAAATCATCGACGTTGTCGGCAGTGTCGATCTTTCTTGATGGCTTTCTGCCCAAAATATAGGTAATTGCGCCAGAAATCAAGCTCATGAAGTAGTATTTGTCGTCATCGGAACTTAACTCAAGCCCACTGATCAACTCATCCAGCTCAGCTTCATTGATGCTTTCAACTTCCTGGGGAATGAATTTGATAGACGACAAATCGTAGAGAATGAAGCGTATTAGAATCTCCCAATCTCCCGCAAAATTCGGCAAGGTGTACATGCTTTGGAAAATGATTTCAATCAATGAGCGAGGAGACACCTCTGCTGAACGGATCGAAATATCCAATCGCTTGGATGAATTGTAGACTCCGTAAGATGACTGCAAAAGCTTCACAAGAAATTTGTATTTCAAGCAGCTTTCGAGAGAAAGTTTACCCTCTCCAAACTGTGGAGAGTCATGTGTAGCAAGAAGTCCGGAGTACTTTTCCAATTCTGCTTGAGTGTTTTCCGTTGTTATAGCCGACATGAACTTGCACAACTCAACTTTTGCGCGGTCGTTTGATGCAGTGGAGGGACTCTCAGCCAAATAGAAAGCATACAGACCAACTTCATAGGTTTCCGAAGCACTCAAGAAACCGAACTTGAAGAGCTCAATGTAAATGCCGACCAAGTGAATTTTTATGGAGGCTTGCTTCTCTTTCCAAACCATGTTGATCAACTGCTTCTTGAATCTGTCAGTGAATTGCCTGAAACCAATACCCATATTTTCGCTGGCTCCGCTAGAATGCTTATAGAGCTTGTGGAGCACTTTGATGACCTCTTCACGAACATTGTCAGCTGGATCCGAAAGCAACCAGCCAAAGTAACGCAAGTAGGAAGATTGGAAGAAGAAATCTTCGTTCATGGTCATCCACAGACCCAAAGCTCGCAAGCACTCCGTACGAATGCTGCTGTCCACATCTCGATAACGGTGAATGAACACAGTCTGCACAATCTCTCCAAGATACTCGAGGATGGCGTCTTTCTGATTGTGGAAGGTCTGTATTGAATCTGTGATGATTTTGATTTTGGCTTCGTGAGCCTTTTGGTTCCGTTTCGTTTTGGAGTTTTTGGTATTGTTCAATTGGCGTTGTTGTTTCTCCAAGGAGATTGTGACTCCAACAGCCTGGTCACAAAGCTGAGTCTGAATGCCCAACAATACCACTGTGGACACAAAACGGAAGGGTCTGATTGTGCAAGCGGACAAAGCACCAAACCACGACATAACAGTCGTCATGAGGGGTGACGACAACGACACAGAATCCCCTGTTTCGAGTTCGTACAAGCAGCCTTTTTCGTGGGCGAAAATGACCACATTATCAAAAAATTCCACCACATTCTTGCGGAAGAACCTGAGGTCTTTGTTGGTGGAAATGAAGGGGTACTCATGTAATTTTTGTTTCTCAAACATCATGGCCAATTCTGCCACCGTATCAGCAGCTGAATCCACATTCAACAAGTCATGGGGCTGGGCAAGGTTGACACATCCACAGCATCTTAAAAGCAAGTTGAACAACTCCGTAAACGAGTCATTATTGTTGTTTTCCTCGTCTTCCATGTACTTTTCGATCCATTCGAGTGCCAAATCGGACACGGCAATGTCGGGGCTGGAAAGCGCGCGGTACAAGTGGTTTTCTTCGAAATTGGCAGGTTCCGGAGCCTTTTTGCTGGATCTGACGGACGTTTTTCTCTTTTTGGGACTTGGAACAAACTCTTCCTCGATATCCTCAGAATCGGAAGAAGCTGGTGACGTTGGAACAAGAGCTTTTGCTGCTGCTCGCTTGGAGCGTCTTGTAGCAACAACCATGAATAATTTGTGTGTTGTGGGTTGTGTAGAAATATTATGGTGAGAAAGACGCGTGGATCAGATTTCGCACCAATTTGCACCCAAATATGAGGTACCAAAATGCGACGACAGAATGGAAGAGAAAGGGAGAGGAAAAGGATGAAACAAAGACAGTTCAGGAATACTGACTCTAAATTTGCTTCAGTTAGCTTGAAAGTGAAGGCATACAAAAAATGAAGAATTCGATTATTTGGATAAGCGTCTTGGAGCTTATGAACGCGAGCTAACTGGAGATATAGGAAATCACTCTCAGAACTTTGTGTTTCTTCGGTATATCTAACTAGCATCAAAATAATCGGATGCAGCTAAAACAAACAAACCCGTACACCATTTCAATCAGTGTTGACACGAAGGAATTTAGGCAACTTGCTCAATAAAACGTACTTAGGGCACTTTTCGGGAATCTTTCTATTAGATATCGACGAAACATCCGACTTCCTGGCGAAACGTTGAATTTGGGTATCCAGCAAAGTCGTGCGCGCCCAAAACTCACCTGGGAAAAAACAACTTCATGCTCAATTTGTTAATAAAGAACACCATCATGTCCTCCACACCCGAGTCCAAACAGGATACACCTGCATTACCGGAAACGCCCGCTTTGGACGACACTCCAATGCCCGGCGCAGAAGACACCGCTGAAAGCGAGACGAAAGAGGCCGAACCCGTTGACCTAGAGAAATTGAGAGCCTCGTTCCAAGAAAAGGCGAGAACGTACTTGATCGAACAGTCCCGGCACGTGGTGATCCCCTCCTTTGCCAAATGGTTCGATATGAACGAGATCCACCAGATTGAAAGAAGAAGTTTTCCTGATTTCTTCCCTCCTAAGACGGCAGACGACGTGCCCAAATCAGTGTACAAAACGGCAGAAACATACCGCAACATGAGAGACTTCATGATCAACTCCTACAGAATAAACCCCATTGAGTACTTGACAGTGACCGCCATCCGTCGTAACTTGGCAGGAGACGTGGCCAGTATAATCCGGATCCACCGCTTCTTGGAAAAATGGGGTTTGATCAACTACCAGATCGACCCAAGAACAAAACCAACACTAGTAGGTCCTCAGTTCACGGGTCACTTTCAGATAACTTTGGACACTCCAAAAGGATTGACCCCATTTGTTCCGGAGAACCTCACAGTGGTCAAGGGCGAAGCCCCAGCCAAAGAAGCACCAAAGCCAAAGGCAGTAGTGGCTGAGCCGGTGGTGAAAGAAGAAGACGAAAGAATTATTCCTCTTAATTTGGAGGTGACTCGGAACATCTTCGACGACTCCGCCGACAGCAAGGCCACCAGCAGCGTGCTGTACTTCTGCAACGAAACGTCCAATGACGTCAGCAACATCAGATACCACAACTTGAAGAACAAGGCTCTGGCTGGAGGTGCACTTGGACCTCTGGTGATCAGCAAGGAATGCTACGAGCAGGGCTTGTTTCCTCTGAACTTTGTGGCGTCTGATTTCGTCAAGTTGGAAAAGAACTTGAAGCAGGCCGAATGGTCCGAACAGGAAGTGTTGTTGCTCTTGGAAGGGATTGAGATGTTTGCTACCAGTGACCCCAACAACCAGTCCATGTTCATCAATAGCAATGGCCAGTGGGACCGCATCAGCGAGCACGTTGCCTCCAAGTCCCGAGACGACTGTTTGGTGAAATTCTTGCAATTGCCTATCGAGGACAAGTATTTGCACAAGTTGATCAAACCAGAACAGGAGATCACGCTCGACAAGGGGTTGGATAAGGACACAATCATCCAAGACGTGGTGACCAAGTTGATGAAATCGAATGAAGGAAAGGAATTGGTGAGCAAAAACGCAAAGAACAGTTTGGAAGCGACGGTGGTTGACCAGACGAACTTAATCAACCAGGTGATTGAATTGACGTTAGAAAAGTTTGAGGCCAAGTTGAAGTTGATCAACCACCTAGAGGCGGACTTGGTGAAGACGGAAAACTTGTTGAACTTACAAAGAAAGCAGGTTCTAATCGAGAGATGGTTGAACTTTGAGAAGTTGAGCAAGTTCAAGAAGGAAAACACAAACACCGAATTGGAACCTTTGTTGGACGACTTGTTGACTCCAATCAACATTAATGAGATCAACAAGAGCTTCAATAAGATCAATTTGGACGGGAAGAAAGATGCAGATGGCCACATGGACGTGGAGGAGGAATCTTCCAAGGAAGAAACCTTGCCGATTAGCATGACTCAACCCAAGTCTTACCAGTTCTGGTCCGCATAGAAAAGGTTTCGTTTGCACACTATAGAATAAAAGACAAGGTCAAATTAAGCCTGATGTGTAATCCAGCTGACTTCCGTCATCCAGTGGAATTGTGATTTTGAGTCTAGCGAGAGCTCTAAGAAACAAAGTCAAGTATTTTCAGGAATAACAATTTCTGGACTAAGGTCGGCTGTTTGCGAATCAACAGAAAGAAAATGATTTGCATGGTAACGCAAACCTGACTTGGAGAGGCATCTGCTTCAATGTCTCGATGGTGTTGATTCTCACCTTTGTTAATGACCCCTCTTATCCGAACAAAAGCCTCAGGATCAACTTGATCAGGTTTGAAATTGAAGAAACACAATCTGTTTATTTCGGATCTATGAGTTCTGAGTTTGCGAGATACTCAGGAACTGAAAAGATCTTGTGGAAACGAGGCATGATGCTGACTTTGTAACCGAATAAATGAGAGAGATTAACAGGGTGCTTCAGCACATAGTGTCAATCTCTGGTTTAAAGAATCATAGAGAATGGACAGATGAAGAGAGTTCGTTCGCAGCTTTGCTCTTCATTTTGCTTACAGAAGTGGGTTACTGGCTGTCTTTCAAAATTCCACCAACTGAATTTGAAAACCAGGGCTCATTGTGATAAATCACCAAGGCTGAAGTGGGTGCAAACGACATTTACCCATTTCAACAACCCTCTCTTGAACACAAATAGTCCCATTCCCGTTGAATTCCAAGAAACTTTTTATTCTGATTTGAAATTATTTTCTTTTCCAAACCCCAAACCTTTCCTTGCACCATTCATGATGTACTGCACAAGTGGATATCAAGATGCAAATGTCAGAAAAAGTGCATCTTCACAAAAGCTCAACCGAAGTCCAAAAGGGCCAAACCAAACCAAGTCATGTTCAGAGCACCTCGTCTACGAATACAGCGGTTCTTTTCGCTCAACCAATTTCAAAAACTTAATCCTCATCCAAGCATCGCAGAACCTTGGGCATACAACCCAGCAGTACCAGGACCAGAAGATGAAATCATCGTAGCCATGAGTTCCGGCGTGGACTCATCGGTGACAGCAGCGCTTTATGCTTCCAAATATAAAAATGTCCGAGGCATTTACATGGCCAACTGGTCTCAGACTGCGAAATGCACCGAATCAGAATGGAACGACGTGCAGAAGGTTTGCAAGCAACTAGACATCGCATGTGACCGTGTCAGCTTTGAAAAGGAGTACTGGAGTGATGTTTTCACCCCGATGATTGAAATGTACGAAGCAGGATTGACACCTAATCCAGACTTGGGATGCAACAAGTACATTAAATTTGGAAAGATGATCGAGCACTTAGCCAGCAAGTTGAAGGGAAAATGGTGGTTGGCCACGGGCCACTATGCGAGAATAGAAGCTCCCATATCTCCAGATTCCGGGTCGGAGGCACATCTTCTTCGTGCTTACGATGGTAACAAAGACCAGTCGTACTATTTGGCCAATATTCCCGGCGAGGTTCTTAGCAAAGTCCTCATGCCTTTGGGCCATCACACCAAACCACAGGTGCGTCAGATGGCAGTCGAATTCGGACTACACACTGCTTCAAAACCAGACTCCCAGGGCCTATGTTTTGTGAGTCCTGACCACACCAAGTTTCGGGACTTTCTTAACGAGTACATTCGCCCAAAACCAGGAAACATTATCACGGAGGATGGACAGGTTTGGGGCCGTCACGAGGGACTCTGGCACGCCACCGTTGGCCAGAAACTGGGGGTTTCCATGCCTCAAGGAGACCCCAACTACAAAGGAATCTGGTTTGTGAGTGAGAAACGAGTAGCCACCAATGAATTGGTTATCGTTCGCGGAGGAAACAACGAAAAGTTGTTCAAATCAGGATTGAAGGTGAACCAGTGGGAATGGATGGGGTCGGGCGCAGACTGTTTGCAGAGTTCGAATCTCAACATTCAGTTCAGATCGCTCCAGGACCCAGTGACAGTGAAGGTTTTGAAAGTGAACAACGACACAGTCACCATTGAGTTGCACGAAAAACAGAGAGCAATGGCTCCAGGTCAGAGTGTGGTCCTTTACGACGGCTGCAGGGTCCTAGGATCGGGGATGCTTATAGAAACACACTAGTCTGTAGAAATCATTTTATTCACTCATACCGTAAAATACAAACCGAAGGATCAAGAAAGAACTGAAGCGACCAGCGTAGGTCATGTCTAGTGGGCAGGCCGTCTAGAATGCAGTGATGGTAGGGTACAAAGCCAGCTTGGACTCGCCGACAGACTCCTTGGCCTGCTTCTGTTCTTCCTGCTTCTTCAAACCAGCCAAGTGCTGGCAGACTATCCGGATCATGTCACGGTGCTTCTTGACCGTTTCGATCTCAAACGTCTCCGAAATAGACAACTTGCTGAAGCCCACAAGAGCGTCTTCCTCGTCGCTCTCCTCCTTGAGCTCTTCTCTGGGCCCGTCGCTCTCCTCCTGCTTAAGCTTCTGGCCAGACTTCTGGTGGTTGCTCACGCCGCCAAACTCCATGGCCGGGTATCCGTGGGGGGTCTGGTAGACTGCACCCAATTGTCTGTTGACCTGGGGGAAGCTTGGCGTATAGCCCGCATTGTGGTTGTTGATGAAGTGCGCATTGACCTCCGGAGCCTTGCCCTGGAACTGCGGCAACACGGGGTACATCTGCTGTTGGAGTGGCTGGTTGGCAGACATGTTCTGGTACTGCATCTCAATGGAAGACGACAAGTTGTTGAAAAACTTCTCTGCTTCGTACAAATTGGGCTGGACCGGCGCGTGCGAGTAGTGAGGGTTGGGGTTGGCGAGCACACCGCCCGTGAAGTTGGTGGTGTTTGGCTGGCCCACGGAAGAGTGGTGCGACGAGGCGAGCGACTCGTCCAACGTGGACAAACGGTTGTACACGTCCATGTTGTACTGCGGCTCCATCTTGACTCTCTTGGCGTCGGCCATGCCGTAGAAGTTGAAGTCACCGAGGATTCCGTTCACCACGTGCATGTTCTGGAACGAATCCACACCCCTCTTCTTGGAGTCGGGGTGGTGCGGATGGAGCACCGAGTGGTGGTCGAAGAGCTCCAGACGCTGCGTCATTTCGGTGCCTAGAGTTGGGTAGTAGATGGAGTTTACGTCCACCGGCAAATGCGCTGGTGGGATCATGTGCGAGGGGAGCTTGAGGTCCTCGCGCATCAATTTCTTCTGCGACTTTTTCAACTTGCGCTGGTGGTCGTCCTCGTGTATCTTGGTGTGTTTCTTCAAGTCCTGGGGCCGCTTGAAGCTCTTGGGGCACAAATCACAGTGGTAAGGCTTCAAGGGCACGTGCACACGCAAGTGCGACGTGATGTGGTCTCTCTTCACAGTGGACGTGCCGCAGTTGTCCCAGAAGCATGTCAAGGACAAATTGTTGGACGACTTTCTGCCCACGTGCTCGTCGCACAAGTGGTCGTACAACACCTCGGGCGACTCGAAAACGAGCGTGCACTCCTTCCACTGGCACTGGAAGGGGCCCTTCATGTCCGAGTCCCGCACTTTCTTGTACGTTCTTTTTGGTTTTTTGGTTTCGTCTTTGGCCTCTTCTGGCATGCCAAGCAACGTCTGGGGCTCGTCCGGGACACGGAGTTGGGGGGCAAAGGAGGGGTTGGCGAACAAGGGCTGCAGCATGAACTGGGGCTGCTGGAAGGTCTTGATTTCTGAATTTTGCTCCATGGGCGAATTTGCCGACGACTGCGACGTGAACAGTGTCTGGGGAGACCCGTTGGAGGAGTGTGTGGTGGGGGAGTTGGAGGAAACGGCATCTGAAACGGCGTCAAGGTCAAAGTCGATTTCCGAGTCCATTACTTTTTCGTTGGTGGCATTTAGATATGTCACGGGGTGCAAATTGTAGTTCATGGACATTCTGAAGCAGACGTGCAGGTTTAGAAGTCTTGAACAAGTGCGAAAACTGGCAGCGGACTTCTTAAGTAGCGAAAGAGTGGTGTGAAAATGAAATTGGCACTAGGGGTCATTATGGTGACAGTGCCAAGATAATGCCAAGAATCCTGCACATAAAACAAGAAAAGCAACTCTGTGTGCAGGCGGTGAATTTGCGCTTAGACCTTGGAGATTCGTCAGTATGTGTGGCTGAGCGAGCCAAAATAGGGAAGTGGATTTGTTGAGAGGCGAAGCGAGCAATATAAAAAGTGGGCCGAAATCGGCCTTTGTGGCCCCATCTCAAGACGGGAAATTAGTTCCGATGGAAGCGGTACTCCGTTGCCAAGAAAAAAAATATGCCTTCAGCCAGATTTGAACTGACGATCTCCTCATTACTAGTGAGGTGCCTTACCAACTTGGCCATAAAGGCAGAAAATCTCCTGGGGGTGAGTCGAACACCCGATCTCAAGATTACAATTCCATTACAGTCTCGCGCCTTAGCCAGCTTGGCCACCAAGAGGATTTTCGAGATTTCCTTCTCGTGGATAGATAGCAAAAGTAGAACAGTCTGGGAATTGGACCTGTACGTAGTATTATATACAGGCTATATTTTTAACCTTGTCCCAACGACCGTATCATCGGTCACATATATGAGCAATGTGAATGTTCCAAGTCCTGGTGGAGGCCTTGGGAATAGGTGATGCTCTTCCGCTTGATCTTCTTGCACTACTAAATCTAGCGATCTCAAATCTTGAATCGTTGGATCGTTTTGCACGCTTACTGCGACTGGAGTATGTGAAGAGAAGTGATCTGAGACTGCACGTTACGGGTAATAATGGGGGTGTGAAAGTATACGGATCGCTCAGCGTACCATCTTTCCTCATCTTGGGTGTTTAAGGACACGAGATGTAGCGGGGAAAGTATCCGGATGAGCCTGCTCGGCGTACCATCTTTCCTCATCCTGTGTGCGTGAAGTTCTGAATTCTGGAGGTATGCAAGATAGTGAGAGTCTCGCTTAACTTTGGGGTGCTTAACATCACAAACTATCGATGGGCACACCTGTTATTCCTCATGATACATTGTTTGGTACAAGATTTTTCGTTTTCCTAAGTATTCAATGATCGTCAAAAAAAAAATGGAAAAAATCCAGCTGCGAAGATCTTTAAAAACACCATTCAAGCTTTTATCCTCCATACCTTGCTGCCCATTAGGCCTCGGTACTAAGTTGGGGAAACGACATTGTCGTGGATGCGCATACAGATGCAATCCCCAAACTCTCGTAGCAACTCCTGCAGGCAAAGGGATCATTTGTAACACCACTTCTTTCTATAATGCTGCAACAGGCCAACAGGCAACCGACACAGACAACCACCGTCGAGGAGAACCCGGTGCTACATCTCCGGTCGACGGGCGAGAAAAAAAAGAAAACGAAAAAGCCCAACGTGAGGTGGACTGAGGATGTGGTTGACAATGAACACATGGACAAGAAGAAGTCGAAAATATGCTGTATTTTCCATCCGCAGAGAGAATTCGGCGAGAGCTCCGACTCCAGTGACTCCTCAGGTTCCTCCGATTCGAGCGATGATGAAAGCAACAAGAAGGAAGAACACAACCATGAATGTAAGCATAAACCGAAAACCAAGAAGAAGGCCGGCCCTAATGCCTACGAGAAACAACCGACCTACAAGAATTTGAGCACGGTGCCGGAAGATGCTTTATAGGATATGCAAACTTAAATTAGACCTAGTACTGAATGGATAGTTGGTAAGATATATGTAGAGGGCCAGGGTGACAGATGCACGACGAGACGCCACTGTTGGGTTTGAATCCGATAAAAACCGGAAGAGTGTTGGATTGTCAGCCGTTCAGTTGTCACCGTGCAGTTGTCTAGTAACGTCACCGAACTGAGTTCTTGAGTTCTTGAGTTCTCGACTTCCAGACTTCCAAAATTCTCGACTTCCAGACTTCCAGACTTCTGCCTACTCCGGGTTGGCGATATGTAAAATACGTCGGGAGTAGTCGTTCTCGTCCTGCAACGACATCTTCGACTCGTTCTGCGACTGGAACATGGTCTGCGGGTCCAAACAAGTGTCGAACTCCAGAATAGGGAACATCATGGGCCCGTTGTCGGGCTCCTTGGAGGGGTTGAGTCGCTTTTTCAGTAGACTTCGTCCGATTCCGGCCGCAGGAGCTGTGTTGAAGAGCAGAAGAATGGACTTGCTGGAGTTGTCCCGCTTCAACTGCGCCGACTCGGGTGCCGGTACAGCCTTTTCGTTGCTGACCGACTCGTCAGACGAATATTGGTTTTCCTCATCCGAAAATTCGTCATGGCGACCGGCACCAAAACAGCAGCAGTAGAGGAGTGCCGCGAGGCATGCCACCACGACCACACCCACGGCCGTGAAGGTTCCGGCCACTTTTGCGGTGGAATCGAAAAACGACTTGCTCGTTGTGGCAGAAGTTGAAGTCAGATCCATTTCGGTGACGTACTTGGTGCTGACCAACAGGGTGACGGAGCCAATGGCCGTGGTCACCTGATAGACGGTTGTGGCATGCACGGTGGGGGAGCCTGGGCCAGGTGAAGAAGAAGAAGAACTTGAAGACGAAGATGTCGAAGAAACGTCAGGTGAGGATGAAGGTGAAGGTGAAGATGAAGATGAAGATGAAGATGAAGATGAAGGTGAAGATGAAGTGGCAGATGAAGTGGTGGACGACGAAGTTGAAGGTGTAGTCGCAGTTGAAGGTGATGACGTAGTTGAAGATGTGGTGGTCGACGAGCTCGGTGCTATTTCAGAAGTCTGTGCTTCCACCGTAGAGGGCAGAGAAGTCAGAGAGGCCAGAGACAGCAGAGACAGCAGAGACGTCAGAGTCAGTGCCGTGCTCAGAGTCAGCGTCTGTGTCTGGGCCAGCGACGAGCCTTCAACTGTGGAGCTGGGAGAAGTCAAGATAATGTACCCAAAGAGTCCACTTCCTCCACAGAACTCAGAATACCCAGGACATTGGGTGTTGCATTCCGAAACGGGCACGGTGTTGCCCGGGATATTGTTCGAACACCAGCAGTAGAAACCCTGTGTGATTCCCACGGCGAAGCCCAGTCCGTCACATGTGGTTTTGCACAAGCCATTGGACATATATAGGTTGTAGGTCTGTTGTCCGCCCAAATTGGAGGACGAGCACAAGTCTAAGGAGAGCGCAAGCGCCCGGCCCAACACAGTGGCAGCCAGTAGAAGGGAAAGAAGATTCATGGAAAATTCGTGGAAAGATTGGAAAGAAGACTCAGCGATGAGTATGGTGGACCAACCAACGTCAAATAGAAACGACCCAACCGGAGGAGCAGATGTGATTCCTAACCAAGAAGACCACTAGTGATCTGTGAAATATCGAGTGTCTTGGATTATGCACTTATTAAAGGTGAGAGAAACAAAAGTCGCACGCAGGGCTCACATCCATATCTCGCGCATCCCGAAGTCTATTTTTATTTAGAATTGGCCGATTCTGGAGGGCAAGTACAAATATAGATGTTGGCCCCCTCTAACACCTGGACCTTCGCCGGCTCCAAGCCATCAGGAATCCAGCGTCCGGTGCCCTAGTGGTGTCAGATGCCGTTCCAATCCGGGAACTTGGGAAAGCCGTTTCATTTTCGCCTGTACCCAGAACAGCAACAATATTGACCGATACAGGACGTTATCTGGAGGTGCTGAAAGTGCATTAAATGTGGCTCGAAATGGCCAAAGTGGGTAGGTGAGTTGCAAGTGTCAGTTGCGTCATTTCTCCAGATCGCAGAGGTGCATTCCAACTTGCCAATTTTTCATCTCACCATGCACCCAATTTGCCTATTGGGGAATGTTGTTGCTGCGACATCAACAAACAAAAAGTGAATGTAACACATCCCCATGGATCTCGAAACCGAGATCACCAGCATCAAAAACGACATCGTCGGCCTAGAAACGGAGTTACTGCCGCTCCAGGCCGAACACGATGCCCTTTTCCGGCAAGTGGCACACTTCGAGGCCGAAAACAAGCACAAGCACTTGGCCAAGCCGTCACTACCTCAAAAAAATGACGACCACGAGGACGATGCCCCCGCGTTGATCCACTACTCGTACTTTGACGACTCCATCAAACAGTATTTCGGGGACTCGGCAGAAACCCAGGATCCGCTTCCCTCTCGAGATGACCTATTTAGAATAGAGGAAAAGGCCAAAGGGGGCCATCTGGCATTGCTCGAAAGCATCCACAGATTCGGCGGAATCACGGCTTTTCCCATAAACGACCGTCTTTATGACTCGCTGGACGATGCGTTGTTGGGGTTGAGATTTGACGTTTTGGCTCACACCACAAAACAGTACTTGAAACCACACTACATAATTTTGAGAAGACGGCCCACGAAGGACAACTTGGAAAGCCACTGGCTGGTGTTTCGATACACCACCCCGGCGTACGTCCCATTGGACAAATACAGCAAACATCTCGACGAAAGTCTCCAAGTTTTTGTGGAAAAGGTCAGAGCCTGTTTGATTTCCATTCAGTACAAGCACGACAAGATCGATAGTTTGGAGAAACTCACATTTGCCCAGCTTGGACGAGGCTCCGGTGCTCCGATCGTGTCGAGGCTAGACAAAGATCTTGAGTGCAGACGGGTGACGATTACGGTGAAAGCACCTTCGCGATTGCTTGAAATCGAACTCACATGTGGTCTCTCGCGGGTTGAGAACGCACTGTGCCGTTTCAGCAGCAAGCAGGAACAGTTGTACGTGGAGGATGTCCTTACGAATTGCGACTTCAAAAAATTGCAATCAACTTTCTTGAAGGTGTTCCAGTTCATGCTGGAACACTCCCTCATATAGCCTACATGTGGCAACGCAAACAATACAATTCAAAACAAACTTTTCGTTTCTAATTTCACAGTGGACTCCAGCGTCCATCAACCTAAAGGGACTGGACTTCACTTTTAAAAGGCATTTCCAAAGCCGGCTCCGGTGGGCTGGTATCCCAAACCAGTCACATTCAGAGCCAAGGGACCATTCGTGATCATCAATGGATGTCCAATGGAGGAATCCTCGTCGTTGTCCTTGGCAGCATTTCTCTTCAACAAATCCTCGTGCACCTCCTTAAGCTTCTTCAGGTTCTCGTAAGCAATAGAAATCTCATACGGCTTGATGAAGTTGGCCAAGTTGTGCAACCACGCCAACTCAAGAACGTAGTCGAACTCAATCAAGGCGTAACTCGAGTACAAGAGCGCAACGAAGCATTCATGGTTTCCGGTCTCCACAAAGTAATCCAAAAGCTCGTGGGCAAGCTTGGTGGACTTGGAAATTGACACAGTCTTGATCAAGTCGGCCCACAACTGGTCGTTCTTCAAAATCAGAATGGCCTTGTTGTACTTCTTGTTCTTGGAGTACAACGAAGCGGAGATTTGTCTGAAGAAAATAAGATCGTGGTTCTCCAATCTCTCAGCCAAGTCCAAGGTATTGAATCTGTTGCTGGCCTCGCTGTCAATTGCAGATCTCAAAGACTTGTAGTCTTCTTCTTCAATCAACAAGGTGTGGTAAGCACCATTGACAACAGAGTTGTTCTTGTCGAGCACAGAGATCAAAAATGGCTTGACCAATGGCAAGTTGTCGGAAATGACAAACATTCTGACAACTCTTGGCAAATCAAGCTTTGGTGTCAAAACGGACAACAAGTCGACCAAGAGAGTTGGGTTCTCTCGCAAGTAGAAACTGATAGCCTTGTAGTAGATTTCCAAATTAGACACCTTGGCAATGATCTCCTTGAAGGAAGAGTGGTCAAAGGCAACCTCTGACTTCTCAATCATAGTCAATGCAGCATTGTCCCATTCCTCGTAGTGACAGTACAAGAAGATCAACTCGGGGTACAAGTGTGCCTCCTCACAAGCAGTCAACACCTTTGGAATGTTGATTCTGGACCAGAACAACTTCAAGTGCTCCATCTCCTTCTCAGGGCTGTACTTGGAGTAAAGGACGGCAAGCTCGGTGAACATACCCATGTGTGCTCTCTCCAAACCCAAGCCACTCTCGAAAAGGGCAATCACTTCGTTGAAGTAACCGTTGTGCTCGTAAGTCTTCACCAATTCAGGCAATTCTTCTGCGTCAATGATCAAGTTCAAACCACAGATTTGAGCCAATCTGAATTCCTTGTTCTCAATACACGCACTGTTAACTTGCTTCCAAACGTTGGTGTTGGATGCCTTTCTAGCACAGTCAACAGCTCCCTGGTAGTCTTCCAAGTAGACTAAAGTTGTGGCCAACTTAGAGTATTTGGAGATGTTGGAGTACAAGATCTTGGCAGCCTTGTAGTTCTTGGCCTCAAACAACTTGTCACCAATTTCCTCCATGACTGCAACGTTAGGACCAGCCACAAACTTCTCAATTTCAGACAACTTGCCCAAGGAGGCGTAACAGTTGATCAAAGAGTTGTCAATGGTTGGTTCTCTCAAGGTTTCTCTGGCCATGTCCAAGAAAGGAATCAATTCTTCTTCCTTTCCAGCATGCTCAGAGATCTCAATAACTTGCTCGAAGTTCTGTGGGTTCCTAGACTTGACATAAGAAGAAATAGCTTCAGGAATACGCAAACCGTTCAACTGTGCAGTACCCAATTGATACCACAAATCGGAGGTCTCGTGCTTTTCAGCGTACTGTTCGCCTCTGTCAAGAGACATGATGTCTTCCACCAAAACCTTCATAGCATCGTTTCTCAACTCAAATTTGTCGTAAATTTCAAAAGCCTCCTCAAACAAGTCGTTGTCGATACACAATGGAGCAATTTCGTTTGGGTCGTACTTGTCCAATTTCTCAATGTAGTTGGCAACACGAGTTGGGTCGGCCTTGATGGCAGTCAAGATCAACAAACCTTGCAAGGATGTATTGTCATTGAATGGAGATGGCTCCAAGATGATTTTTTCCAACAACTCCATCAATTCTTGTGGCAAGTCATTCTCCATGAAAGCCTTGACAGTGACGGAAATTGGTTCTGGGTCACTCAATTCTGGAATACCAGTAGAAATGACTTGATCAACCAATTGCCTTCTGTGCTGGTTGTCTGGAGTCAAAACCTTGGACCACAAGTCAAAGTCGGACTTCGACAACAAGTATCTTGCTTGGTACTTGTACATCTTGTTCTCGTTGGTAATGTTGATCAACTCGTCGTCATTGCCACCTTTGGAGTAGGCAATGTAAGCCAAGTATGGATCTCTCTTTTCACAGTATCTACCCAAGGTCAAGGTGTCGTAGTTGGAGTTCTCTTGCAAGAATTTCTCTGGGCTGTTGTTAGAATCAATGTAGATCTTAGCCAAAGTGTTGAAAACCTCTTGATCGGTGGAACCACCTTCCAAGGTCTTCTCCAAGAAAGGCATCAAGATCTTCAATCTGTTCCTCTTCTCAATCTCCTCAACCAACTCCTTGAGAGGAACTCTGCCCAAAACAGACATCAACAAGTTCTTGATGATGGTTTCGTCACAGTCGACATCCAACAAACCGGCAATAACCTGAGGAGTGTTAGCTGGGTTGACTTGCTGAACGTACACCTCAATAAACTTGAAGTATTGGTTCTTGTACAAGTACAAGATCAAGTCGTGTACGAAGTTAAATCTGTCACAGACAATGATCAAAGGCAATTGGTCGTCCAATTTGATCTCCTTCAAGAAGTTCTTAACCTTTTCACCATTGTAAACGTTGTTATCTCTGACGACTCTCTCGATTTCCTTGGTCTGATTCATCTTGGCAGCGGCTTCGATGTACTTGTAGACGACGTCGGCATCCTGGGTCAAGTTGACAATAGAAGACAAGTAGTAGTACTTTCCTTCGTTGCATTTGTAAGTCTCGAAGAGCTTGATCAAATTCAATGGACCAAGCAAGTCAGAATACTTGGTGGCAACCTGAATAATAATCTGCAAGTTCTGTTGCAAGTTGTTGCTTATCAATTCAGTCAAACAAGCCATGGACTGTTGAACGTTCAACTGACCGAAGTAAGAAACCAACCAGTCGTTAGGCAACACATTGGTGTGGACAATCACTCTCTTGATGTCCTTCAAGTCATCGTAGTGCTCCAAGGCTCTTTGGAACAAGCCAGACTTCTCACACAACTTTCCAATGCTTGGTTTGTCGTAGTGACTGAACATGTTGTTGCCTAAGATTGCGTCAGCAACCTGAGGCGCATGCAACAAGTTGATTTCCAAGACCTTGGTTTGCAAGTGACCTTCGGAAGGAGAGTCGTTCTTCAATGCGTCCAACAAGAAAGCGGTACCTTGCTGAATGAAGTTCTGGGAGAAGAACAAGTCAGCAATACTTTCGGTGTTCAAGTTGGCGTCACCGTTGGCCAACAATGAAGTAGCAAATTCGCTAGCTTTGTCGGGGTTAACACGGACCAAGTTCTGGATCAAGTCAGTGAAGTCTGGCTGGTATTCGACCTTCTGACAGTAAGGGAGAATCTTGTCAAATTGGCCCAATTCGGCCAAGCAGGCAACAACTTTAACGTAGACGTTGGCTCTGACGTAGACGGCCAATGCCAAAGGTGTGTCCTTGTAGGACTTAACGATGTCTCCCAACACTTCCGAGGAAGTCAACTTGTCTTCTTTCAACCACTTTTCGAACAATGGTTTACGGTCCTGGTGCAAGACAGGCATGGCGAGCTCAATGGACTCGTACTTGTTCAAAGTTCCTCTGTCCAACAAGGTGGAAAAGTACTGCAAGATAGGAGAGATCTGGCCTGGCTGAGGAGTGATGTTCTTCAACTTGTTGATAGTGTCCTGGGTTCTCAACTGCTCGGAAGAAGCAGCAATCTTGGCAGCGTTAGCATAGTCCCCTTGGTTCAAGTAGTTCTGGAATTGTTGTTGGAACAAGTTCTCAGCACCAGGGAAACCTCCACGAGAAGCAAGGGCCAAAGCCAACGGAACGTCAGACAATTTCTCCAAAACATAAGGAATGATCTTATCCTTGGCCACCTCCACAGCCAACACCTGGCCAGACTTGTTGATGGTGATAATTCCCGTGCCGTCATTGTAAGGAGCAGCAGTGAACACAGGGTCCGCCGTGATTCTGTTGACAAACAAGTTG
Source organism: Danielia reshetovae (assembly GCA_030558395.1). Classification (NCBI taxonomy): domain Eukaryota; kingdom Fungi; phylum Ascomycota; class Pichiomycetes; order Serinales; family Metschnikowiaceae; genus Danielia; species Danielia reshetovae. Next base: position 176,765 of record JAJMSL010000011.1, on the reverse strand, counting down.
GAACCAGTTTCGATGTCGTACAAGTGGATGAAACCGTACTTGGTCAAGATGTAGATGATACCGTAGGTGTTTGAAGCCTGCAAACTGATTGGGAAATCGTTGGTTGCATCCGGAGGGAAAAAGATATCCACAGTCTTTTTAGGGAAAGGTGGATTTCCGTCCACATGGTCAATTTCGATGATGTGCAAGTTGCCTTGGCCCAGAGCGGTCTTGTTTCCGATACAGAATACCTTTGTTGGCTGAGGAGCGCCGTTCAATCTCACCTGTGCAAACTTGGAAACGTGACCTTCAATGGCTTGGGATACACCTCTTGTTTTAGAGAACAACTGGATGTGACCGGCAATTCTGCCGTCTTCCTGGGCAATACCTGTGACAGCAAACCAATTTAGGTCGGGCTCAGCCACAAAGTTGATGATCTGGCAATTGTTCAAGGTGTGGTGTCTTTCGGTCAATTTGACAGGGCCGTCGTTAGTTCCGTCGAAAATGGACCACGTGTAGATGTCCGTGGCGGTGACAAGACCCAAAACATCGTCCGTCAACCACTTCCAGAGAACCACAGGAGATTCGATGTTGTGGGACTTCAACCTCTGCTTGGTTTCCAAGTTGAACACCTGCAAAGCGGTTCCGTTGGCTCTCAAGGCAATCACGTTTTGTTGTGTGTGCATGATGGCGTTGTCGGCGCTCATGTTCTTTCTGGTGACCTCAAAGTTGTTTTTCACGTCCACGATAGCCACTGTGTTGCCTTGGGCGCCGGATTCACGGATACAAATGTAACGGTCGGACTCCAAGGTGGTGGACTTAAAGTCGAGCGAAGCGGGCTGAATGCCCAACAGGGTCAACTGGGACAACTGCGTGAAGTTTATGGGAATATCCGACATTTCTCAATTGGATGGGATTTGAAATTCAATTGAAATTTGGTGGACCCGATAAGGTACTTGCTGGATTGGTGGTGGTTTATTGGGTATCCAGCAGGTAGTGTTCACGGTTGGGAGCAAGAGGAGTGGAATCGTGTTGAGATTGGGTGTCCGCTCGTTGGCTTATGTAAGCGGTCTCAGGATGTACGGGTGTCAAGCAGCTGCAAAATATGCACCTGGGGATCGGCATATTTATATAGTATATGGGGTGTAGAGATGGGGTGTGGTTTAATTCGTTACAGCGGTACAGGTGCGTTGTGGTTGTGTGGTTATTTATTTCCGGTTTTGTGAGAATTGTGTCACAAGCTTTCTCAACGAAAATGTGTCAATCTACTCAGCCTAAAACTTGGCTAGACAAAATGTGACGTCATGATTCAGAGAGGCAGGGCAATTTGGAAGAGAGTATTGAGGCCGTCAGCGCCTTTGGCGCTTGGTGCTTTGCACTTCACATTGTAAGCAAAACCAGGAGGCTCGTCATAATCTAATAGAAGATTAAAAATTGTAAAAAACCAAATCAGCGCTAGAACCAGCCACGATTCAAGTATTGCCATTGTGCTCAAGATTCCAGTGGAAGACTACCTGCTTTTAGCAGAAAAGCCCAACTGAGAAATTGAGACCTGATATTCTCGCTTACAAAGTGAGATCCACAACTTTCCACGATTGCTGAAATATCTTCCAAGATGCGGTGATCAATCAGGAGGATCCAGAGGAAAGAATTTTGATTGACCAACAAGAAGAATCCAACGACGAAGCTGTTCAAATTTTATTGATCTCTTCGTTCAAATGGGTGGCATCACACTCCCCAACACTTCCTCCACCACGCGATTTGTGAACCCCGTACTCAGGCTCTTGTCCTCGGCTGAGGTGTGTTTTTCCAAATAATCCTCCACACACTTCCATTCACTGCCATACCAGTCTCCCGTCAACATGCTGATTTCCATCTGCTTCCTGTATTCGTCCTCCTTGCCATTAAACAACTGGTTGGTTTCCCAGTCCACCAACCAGTATCCTATCTTTCTGTAGGCAACTTTGCAGTATTCTGGAGTGACGAACAATGTCTGGGTTTTGTGTCGATTCTTCCACACCACCAAAGCCTTTGAAAGCTCCATTATGCTGTCTAGCGTCCTGGAAGTGGGTCGTGTGGTCAACGGAGCCAACGAACACAACCGGTGTGATCTGGTGAAAACCAAAAGTGACAAGATGTACTCTTGAATCGTGGGCTTCGCGTAAACGGACGGAAGCAACAGTCTTGCCTGCAAGATCTCGTCACCTGACAACAGCAGGAGCCGCTGATGAGGCTTTTCTGACATGAAGCAGCTCTGGGAGAACCAAAACCGCTCCTTTAAATGCTGGTGGATTTTGGGAAGTCGTGTTCCGATTTGTATCACCGGGATAACCACAAAGAGGTCCGGTTTGGTCACGGAATACTTCCCAAACGGGAAACGGTCTGCCTTATTGTGGCGAGACGCTAGCGTGTCGTATTGTTCCAATTCAGAGAGAATCTTCACGAGTGCGTTTTTGCACCGAAGATTCTTTGTGTCGAGAAGCTCCAAGTTCTTCCAAATCACCACTCGATGGAGTTTTCCGTCCTCATTGACCATTGCGTCCACAATTTCCTCGCAATTTCCGCTGTCGTACGCCTGCTTCAAGTCTATCTCCACTATGTCATGAAATCCAAAATGAAGCCGCAAAATTTGGCTGAAAGCATCCACAAAAAGTTGGTACCTGTTTGTCTGAACCACAAAATTTCTCTCGGCAATCAAGGAAATGGCCAATGCCGACTGGACATGTTCCATCAGGAAGAAGGTCGAGTTGATCAGTGATAAGAACTTTAGACCCGTACACCCGAGATCCTGATATCTGGAGAAGGTGGTTTGGGCCAAGTTTGCAAATTGACTGATGATACAAATTTGCTGTCAAGGTGATTCCGTGGCCTCTCGGCTTAAGGGGCCATGAGATCAGCGGGGTTTATCCTGCAATTGGAAGCTTCCGACCCAAGGCCCCTGTGTGCAATACCAACATGGGTATTTGAGAAAGAGCCTCCATATGCACCACTCAACACAAAGTACTCTTCAAGATGGCCCCTCCGATTTATGTCAAGGGAGGAGCGTGGACCAATGTGGAAGACCAAATCTTGAGGGCCGCCGTGTCCAAATACGGACTCACGCAGTGGTCACGTGTGGCGTCACTTCTTCCCAAGAAAACAGCCAAACAAGCCAAAGCAAGATGGAATGAGTATCTCAATCCTACAATCAACAAAAGTGAATGGAGTCGAGAGGAAGACGACAAGCTCCTCAGTTTGGCCAAGTTGCTACCGAACCAATGGCGCAGTATCTCTCCAATCATGGGCAGAACAGCCACACTGTGTGTGGAAAGATACCAGAAGTTGCTCGAAAGCGCTTTGAAAGGAGGAGAGTCCGAGTCGGAAGACGAACTAAAACTCACAGGACCGGGAATAGAATCGCTTCCTGCGTTGGGAAACGCCTTTGAAAGTCTACCTTCACGGCCTGATTTGGAAGATATGGATGAAGACGAAAGGGAAATGCTTCTCGAGGCCAAGTCCAGACTCGCCAACACGCAGGGTAAAAAGGCGAAAAGAAAAGAGCGTGAGAGGATGTTGGATGAGAGCAAACGAATCTCGCTTCTCCAGAAAAGACGAGAGTTGAAGGCCGCAGGCATTAATGTCAGCTTGGAGCTGAAGAACAGGAAAAAAAGAAAGGAGTTCGACTACAACGGCGACATCCCACATGAACACCAACCTCCACCGGGTCTCTTTGAGACCAACGACGAAGACCAGGCGAACGAGACTGCCAAAGCCAAATTCCAGAACCAGGTGAGTTTGAAGGGCATGAGCATGAAAGAGGTGGACGACAAGATCAAGAAGAAAAACGACGAGGCGACAAAGAAAGCATCCAAGCAGCTGATCAGGGAAATCCTGTCGGCAGCGCAAATGTTCTCCGAGGTTGACGACCTTGTGGGTGCAAAAAGACGGAAGCTCGAGTTGCCTGCTCCTGGCGATTTCGAGGACGAAAATGATGGGATCGAAGAACGTATTTTGACCAAGTCAAAGGACCTCTTGGCCACACAGGATCTCAAGTCCACGTTTTCAAGGAATCAGGCGCCGTTATCCAACCAGGCCCTGCTATCCAACCAGGCAGCCGTGGTTAAAAGTGAGGAAGGCGCTCCAAAGTCAGTCAAGGTGTCCAGACGGAAGATAACGGAATTTGTCAAGAACACGTTCTCCAAGCTTCCCAAGCCGCAGAACAAAGTGGAGATCGTTTTGCCCAACATCGAACTGACTGACGAACCACTTGCTGTCATTGGTTCAGAAAAAGAGCTCCAGAAGTTGCAGCTCTTGCAGCAAGTTGAAGAAGAAAAGGAAAAGCTTCGACGGTCTCAGGTTCTCCAGAGGGGCCTCAAAACTCCTCACCCAAGTACCCTCAGAAATGTGGACTTCAGCTCGGATTTGGACATAATGATCGCAGCCGAGGTGCGAGCATTGATAAAATCCGACTACACCAAGTTCGAAGACCCCTCGTATGGAGCAATTTTATTGGACAGTGTAGACGAGGAGACCTACAACCAGGTGAAGTCTGACATAGAAAAGGAAATGAGGACAGGGGAAAAAGTCGAACTTTCTGATTTTCTGCTTCCTCAGACAGAAGAAGCCTTCACACAAGCAAATGATCTTATCGATCAACTCGACAAGGCCGCAAACTTTGCAGAGGCCAAAAGCCTCGAATCGTTCAAGGAATACGACGACGAAGCACGGGCGCAGTACCTCCGGATCTCACAGCTAGCCTCAGAATTGGCTGAGCAGAACACGATGGAGCAAGTCTTCTCCCGAATCGCGCAAAATGAGGAAGTCGCGATCGCTATGAGATCAGCCAGACTCCATGAACTCGTCGACGACATATCAACGGCCGAGGCCAGGGTTTCAAGGGCACAGTAGTGGGTTGTGGATCAATAGCCTGCACACAGCATAGCAAAACACAAGTAGGTGATTCTTATCTTCCGTCCCAACATGTTTCCCAATCTCGTACCTATCCCCTTCCGGATAGCCGATCCCGTGCCTCTAGGCCAGGAACTCACACAACTCATAAAGAGAGATTATTTCCAGCCTGCGTCGAGTTTTACAGATGATTTGGAACGAGCTCAGATGCTCCAGAACCATGTCTCCGCCGTGTCCAAGGACAAGAAGCCCAATCTTCCAGAATACGAGGGAGTGCTCTACGAGTACTACCACTTGATTGGAGACATTTCCAGCAAGTTTCCAGACAATTCGGTGGCCTTTGAATGGTACGGAACTTTGGGTCATATACCCAGGCATTGTGCTGTTTCCAGGTGGAAGAGTGAACAGTTTCAGGTAGTTTACCAATTGGGGGCCTTGTATTCGAATAGAGCGTGCGAAGAAAGCGCACATTCGGACGACGGGTTGAAATCAGCCTGTGCCAGCTTCAAAATCGCTGCTGGATTCTATGATCACCTTTTGGCACAGAACATTGAGGAATTGTCCGATTTCGACAAGCCCACGTTGCTGTGTTTGCGCTGGATGATGCTTGCACTGGCCCAGGAGCTTATTTGGCAGAAGGCCGTGACCAACACGGCCATGAAAGACACGGTCGTGGCCAGATTGTCGATCAAGGTTTCCGAGTTCTACGGAAACAGTTTAGAATTTGCGAACGAATCTGAGTGGATCAAGTTGGATTGGATAAACCACTTTTCGGTGAAGAGACACCACTTTGAAGCTGCTGCGCACTACCGAATGTCTGTGGTAGCCCAGGACAATTTCAAGTACGGTGAACAGGTGGCGCACCTCAGGATCGCTTCTCAGCTTTGCGACAGTGCCTTGAAGTACAAGAGATACGTGACGTCGTTTGTTCTCGAAGATTTGCTGGGCTTGACTACCACAGTCAGAGACTCTCTTCGAACCGCAGAGAGAGACAACGACTTGGTGTACTTGAAACCGGTTCCCGCGCCACAAGATTTGGCTCCTATACTTGGAGTCGCCATGGTCGACGCAGAGGCACCGCAGGGCCTCGTGAATCGGGAAAGTTTTCCGCCAAGATTTGCTACGTTGCTTCCATTCTCGATCATCCAAGTGGCACAGGCTTTTCGTGAAAGGCAAGACTCGTTCGTCCTTGAGCATTTCCACGACCCATTGCAGGCACTCACGAGAATGCTCAGCAAGTTTCTTGCAGAAAGAGACCTCCCTGCGTCCATCGACACCATACAGAAGCCCGAGAACTTGCCTGATTCGATAGAACAACATTCGCGCGAAATCGTTTCCATAGGCGGAACCAAGATCATCGAGAGCTCCATGGTGGAAATCTCCAAATTGGCCCATCAGTGCACAGAGTTAGTTCTTGCTTGTGACGAGCGTCTACGCATGGAAAAGTACGAGGACGACTTAATGAGAAATCGCGAGGGCCTGGCCAGGTGGAACAGACTTCCGTCTCTGGCAGCAGCTGCAGAATTGTCGTCGAGAATTGACAAAATGCGTGGATACTTGGACCAGGGAAGACTGAGTGACCTTTTGATAGAAAGCGGATACACCAACATCAGGCTTGCTTTGGAGATTTATTGCGGGGGCCGTGATGCTCTCACCAAACATATTCCGCGGTCCAACCACATCAAATTGGAACCTTCTTTGAGCAAAATTGTTGTTGAATTGAGAGAGTTGCTTGCGGAAGTCCACAAGATCGAAACCAACCGGCAGAGATTTATTTCAAGTCTTGAGGTCAAATCGCGGAACAACAGCGTTCTTCCTCTTGTGCTCAGTGAATTCAAGAAGAACCCCGGCAAGTTCCTGAATGCAGAGGGAGCGATTGAGCCTGCCAAATTCGAAAATGTCTACGAACGTCACATCAAGTTTTTCAACAACGATCTCAAATACTTGGACCTGCTGAAGGAGCAGCAAATGGCATTGGAGAAAAAAATCCATGCCGTCAATCTCTCGCTCACACAGGCAAGAAGTTTCAATTGTGACGTTTCGCAGCAACGGAGACTCGAGGCATTGCAGACGTTCGAAGAAGCTTACGTACAGTATTTGGAGCTAATTTCCAACCTCAACCACGCCTCCAGATTCTATTCAGACTTCCTTGAGAAGGGAAGCACTGTTCTCAGAGACGCTGATGATTTCCTCTACAACAGAAGAGAACTGGCCCGAGAACTTGAGATTTCGATTCGAAACCAGCAGAAATTGACCAGCATCGAATCTTCAATGACCCGGGGATCTCCGGTTCCTTTGGCGGCTCCAAAGGGCCAGAAGCACGGGGGATCTTGGGACCCCAGTGGAGGAATCAACTTCTCATAATGCAGGACCATAGATGTTTCGCGAGATGAGAAATTTATCTGGGGAAAGAATGATCCTACGATCCTTCCGACATTTGACAACAACCACATCCATGAAGAACGTCATCACCATTGTTGGTACCACCGGTGTTGGCAAATCACAAGTATGTTGTAAAAGCTCCTTTTGAAAGGTCAGAACTAACACCCCAGTTCAGTGTGGAATTGGCCAAGGCCGTCAACGGAGAAGTCATCAATGCCGACTCGATGCAAGTCTACAAGAGACTTCCGATCATTACAAATAAACATCCGATGGATGAAAGAGAAGGCGTGCCTCATCATGTGATGGATCATGTCAACTGGAATGAAGACTACTTCATTCACCGGTATAGCGAGGAAGCCAACAATGCCATTGAGGATATCCACTCGAGGGGAAAAATCCCCATCATCATTGGAGGAACACACTACTACTTGCAGAACTTGCTATTCAAGAACAAAACTGTGGGTGAAAAGGAAGACATGCAAAACCCACGGCAGTTCACAAAAGAAGAACAGGATTTGCTCGACGGACCCGTGGAGGCTATATTTGAAACTCTTACGAAAGTGGACGCTGTGATCAGTGAGAAGTTCCATCCGCAAGATAGACGGAAACTCAGAAGAGCACTTGAAATTTACTTGATCACGGGACAGAAACCCAGTGAATTGTACCATGAACAGAAATTAGACGAGCTTGAAGATTCGTCCTTGAAATTCAGCACTCTTTTGTTCTGGGTCTACTGTGATCGGGAAGTCTTGAGAGAAAGACTAGATACCAGGGTGGACAAGATGATGGAGACAGGAGCTCTTGACGAGATCAAAGAAATGAACTCTATCTTTCAAAACCAGAAGCCGAAACCAGACTGCACAACCGGAATATGGCAGGTCATTGGTTTCAAGGAATTCCTACCTTGGTTAGAAAGTGGGCAAACAGACAAGAAACTTTTTGACGAGGGCGTCGAAAGAATGAAGATACGAACCCGCCAATACGGAAAATCGCAAGTCAAGTGGATCAAGAAGCTTTTGGGTGTGGAACTACACAAGGAGGCTCGTTTCGATTACAAACATGGTGGAAAGATGTATCTTCTCGATGCGACAGATTTGACTAAATGGAGCACCAAAGTGAGCAGTAGGGGACTCGAGATTGCTCAGCAATTTTTGAACAACGGACCTTTGGGTGTTCGCGAGCCGCAAGCTCCAGAAGACTTGATGAATGTGTTCCCCACCGAACAATTTTTTGACGAGTTCAACAGCAACAAGACGATAGACTCGGCAGGAAACTGGAAGCATTTTGAGTGTTCTGTATGCAAAGATTCAGCAGGAAACCCATTGGTTGCTGTGGGTGAGGACAATTGGAACATCCATGTTACCAGCAGACGTCATAAGAGGAAATTGAGCTATAATGACAAGAAGAGGACGCATGAGGAGATGATAGCGAAATACAAGAAGACGAAGGAGGAGGCTGTTCCAACAGAGACTTAGAGAAGAGGCATTTCTTTTCAACTTTCATTGTATAATGAGGAAAACTCTAGAATATAGAAAATAGAACTACGCATCATAAGGGCCAAAATGTGTACACATAGAGAGTGTACGCGGCTTCATGCATCGAAATTAGGACCTTGGTTCTCACTATCTCCCTTGCTTCCGGTGCTCAGACGGGCTCTAGATTTGGGTAACTAGGGTTTTTAGCGGTAAATTCATTTTGCTTTCAAACTCAGACTAAATGTATAGGAAAAGGTGCCAAATGGCAATAAAAAACTGAGACTGGTGGTGATATATCGGTACAACGCCAGAATTGCCCAAAATTCAGTTTTAAATGTTCATAACTTTATGTATAGCTCCGATTTTTGCAATCTATGCAAGCTTCGTTCCTCATGGCCCAATGGTCAAGGCGTCTGGCTACGATATCGTAACCACTTCTCGGTTGGAACCAGAAGATTCCAGGTTCGACTCCTGGTGGGGAAGCTTTTTTTGCTATCGCACCGATTTGATATTCTTGAACTTTCAATCACACCAATTTATTTCTTTTACTAGTGCTTCCACTTACACATTCGATTGCCTCATTTCGCCAATGAAAATATTCAGTCTATACATTCTCAACAAGGCCGGCGGTTTGATCTACCAAAACGACCTTAATCCTGGCCTTTCCAAGCTTTCAGCAAACGACTACTTGGTTTTGGCCGGCACGTTACACGGAGTTCACGCTATTGCCACGAGGTTGCGTCCAGAAGGCTCGAAGCATTACAACGAGGACCCAGGTTCTATCAATTCTACAATAATAGCGACAGGGAAAGCACAGCTTCCGAATGCCAATCGTCTGGGACTCCAGAACATCGACACGGACTTGTTCAGTCTATATGTTTTTCAAACCTTGACGGGAATCAAGTTTGTTATTGTGACTTATCCAGTCGAGACCAGAGAGCAGACCTCGGCCGTTCCTTCAGCAGGACAAGGCGAATTGAACAAGCAGTTTGATGCGGCGAGTGAGCTTTTCAAGCAGTTCTATGTTTTTTACTGTGATTATGTGATGAAGGATCCGTTTTACTCGATGGACATGCCGATCAAGAGTGCCTTGTTTGAAGCCAAGGTGAATGAATTAGGGAAGGGTTGAGTTGCGAGGAACAGAGAAACAGGAGGAATGGGAGAACTGAAGTCAAATGCGGAGATCAAGATGATATTCTACACAAGGGTTGACTTGTTTGTCACTTAGAATATTCATAGTGGCCCTGCGACTTCAATGTCCTTAACTGGGTGTAAACATGGAAACTGTTCTAGTGACTATTGGTGGCTAGGGGGACAGTTGGCGACAAGTGGAGACAATTGAATAGCGGAGACCAGTGTCTAGCGGTCATGTCTTTTGGATGTGGATCTAGTACTAATGATGTGAACTGCCAATACAACAAATTTTACCATTATACCAATTCGAAATCAGCGAAATCACCAAGTGAACAATAGCAAGAAACTGACAAACCAACAAGCAACAAATGATACGGTTGCCTGAAGAGTTTCCAGTCACCAAACATGTACTCTAAATATGCACACCTCATCTCATTTTTCAACTCCACCATGACAGACACAACAGAAACAAAACCGCCGTTGGACGACAGACTAGGAACGGATACCAGAATAGGAAAGGACTCGCCGTTCACGTTTGGCCAGCGTTTTTTGACCGACGACAGCGATGTTTTCAACCACAATGCCTGGGACCATGTCGAATGGGGCGAAGAGCAAATCCAGCAGGCCCAAGAACTCATATCGAAGCAATACGAGCAGCCCGTGAAGGACTTTGACAAAAAATTGTACAACTCCAACCCAGCCAAGTACTGGGACATCTTCTACCGCAACAACAGAGAGAATTTCTTCAAGGACCGCAAATGGCTCCAGATCGAGTTCCCGTCGTTGTACAACGTCACCAGCGAGGACTACAAAAAACCCGTGACCATTTTGGAGATTGGATGTGGAGCCGGGAACACGTTCTACCCCATCTTGAACCAGAACGCCAACCCCCAGCTCAAGATTGTGGGATGCGACTACCTGAAGGTGGCCGTGGATTTGGTGAAAAGCAACGAGAACTACCAGCCCAGCCATGAGAAGGGCATTGCATATTCGTCGGTGTGGGACTTGGCCAATCCAGACGGCGAGCTTCCCGAGTACGTGGAGGCCAACTCGTGCGACATTGTCATCATGGTTTTTGTGTTCTCTGCCTTGCACCCAGACCAGTGGAAACATGCCATCAGCAACTTGTACAAAGTGTTGAAGCCGGGGGGAGAGATTCTCTTCAGAGACTACGGCCGTTACGACTTGGCCCAGGTCAGGTTCAAGAAGGGCCGTTTGCTCGACGACAACTTCTATATCAGGGGAGACGGAACCCGAGTGTATTTCTTCACCGAGGAGGAGTTGAGGGAGATTTTCTGCCAGGCTGGCCCTTTCGCCGAGGAGAAGATTGGAACGGATAGAAGGTTGTTGGTGAACCGCAAGAAGCAGCTCAAGATGTATAGAATCTGGCTTCAGGGTGTCTTTAGAAAACCAGAATAGACAATTACTTAGATGCAGCTGGAGGGGTTACTCCTGATCCAACGCCACCACCACATACAAGAAATTGTCCAAGTGCCTGAAAGCCGTCCACACCTCGAGCAAACTCACATCGAAAAGAACATCCAAATCAATTCCGTGTGCATAAGCCCGTGCCACCCTCTTGTCTCCAAAGAAATCAGGCATCCACTTGCACAAGACCTTCCGCAAAGTCACAGGTTCGTTATCTTCCACCGGGGTGACCGGAGCCTGCATTAAAGTGGAAGAACCCGCCAAATACACCTTCATGGGAATCCTCTGAAGCAGGGTGCGGTTCAATTTGCGAATCATGGCATGGAACACAGTATAATCATGCAGAGAAATGGCTTTCCAGAGTGCTCTGGAATGTTCCTCACTGAGACTCATCATGGCCCTGGAATTGCCGTTCATCACGTAACAGGACTGTTTGAGCAGATTCAGCACCACCTGGCCAAGCATTCCCACGTAGTCGATTCTATTTCCGTCCTTGGGAAACGGAATTAAGTGTTCTGATGGGTACAAATTGGTGGAATCTTGGTACTTGAGAGTGAGCACCCAGGGAGACCGGTTTCCCAGCGACGGTAGGAAAAGCAAGTCGTAGAGGACTCCAACCGGGATGTTCCATTTCAAGGGAACTCCCTCGAACTCAAGCCATACTGGGGTGTGGTTGAGGTTGGTCTGTGTGAAACTATTGAAGAAGCCAATAATTTGTCCAAAGTAAAGAGGAAAGTAGGAATTTCGGTAAACCAGTAGTAGGAAACTGGTGCCCAGGATACTTCCTGATGCCTCCTCTAGAATAATTTTGGTGTTTATGGCACCGTTCCAGACACTCTCCTGGACATCCATCGTTGAAATGTGGAGTCGCGAAGATTAGATTACACTGTGTGGCAAGGTGGGATGATCAAACCTGCACCACCTTTTTCTTCGGTCCACAGTGAGTTCCAGGGGTCATTCGAAGTTCCTGAAATTGAATGAACACTGAATCAGGAAGTGTAGATCCTCTCAACGGGTTATTTAAACACTTTATTCAGCCGTCGCTTGTATTGCACTGCACACAATATCACGGCCCAGAAACAGTATTCATATACATGTAATATCGTCTCTGCTGTGATTAGCTGTAACTCACGCCTAGGAACGCCGAATTTGTGCTTATCATCGGATAAATGCAAAATTCACGTTCTCACAATATAACTTCTCCTGAAATGCGGGTGGACTGGTCAACCAATTGCGTATTGAGAAATACATATTTTGCACCAAAATACCACTCATCCAAAATAGGTTCGCTTCACAGGCCAACTTTTTCGTTCCAACTGGAAAGCAAATAGTAGTTGCAATCAAATGCAAAATCGCATCTTAGGATTACAGAATACATACTCTCTAAAAATAGCATTTCCCTTTCTCCTCATTTGCAGGTTCCTGCGGGAGTTCGTTGCTGAAATTCGTCCAATTCGAAGAGAAGAGCAAAATTACGGGCTTTATGACAAAGCATTCAAAAGTGTAAAACTATTTGCAGGATATACGAATTCAGAATAGTCTCAATACATGATTTGAATTCTTAAGTAGCCGTTTTTATTCTCTCAAGCATCGAATGCCCTCCTAGAATAGTAAGAATTCGTCAAAGAAAGCTCCGGAAGGCTTCCCATTGGAAAGCATTGGGTTGTGACCGCGTCTCTCAAACATTAAACACCGGGAATAATTTGGCCATACCCTGTCACCACACAGACCAGCCAATCCTCCTTCTACGTAAAGCACCGAAGCATGCGGGCTGCACATAATCTGGGGCGCTCCGTAAAAATGGCCTTTCTTTCGCAGATAAATGCGCACCAAAACGGATAGCCAGCCACCTCAGGCACATGCCTTAAAACCCGAAGATTCCGCCTGGCAGGTTTACCAACGGATTTCTACCGTCATACACTATGCTGAATCGTCCCCCAGTTCCTCCAAAGGACAATGTTGGTGCTGATTTGCACGCTGTGCAAGTCGAGCCTGGGCGTACTTTGCCTAAGGTTCGCACCAAAAATAGACCCAAAACTGCCATGGCTGATCCAGTCCGCCCAGCCTCAATATTCGACCCAGGTTTGGTCCAGGCCGTGGCTGCATTTGCTCCAGGCACTCACAACTTGGCAGATTTACCCGATGTTCCCGTCTACAATCGCAGAACAAACAAATTCCGTCTATATGGCAAGCGAGCAGTGAGCATGCCAGTTTTTTCGCAATCGCATTCTGATTTGGGTACAGTGTCAAGTTCCGACGAGTCGGCAGCCACCCATGCGCCAACGATCAGATCGGCTCCTACTGCCACAACTTCCGTGGCCTCGAAAAGCTCACCCGCGAAAGGTACACTCGGTGCTGGTGCCAGAATTAGAAGCTGTGCAGTTCCGCAGACTTCTGCATTTGGCACGAGTGCAAAATACGACTTCACTTCACCAGACCATTACTCCAGATTTACCACCTCGCTGCACTCGGCATATTCGATTACCGATTCATTTCCAGACAATGCTCCCGAGGTTCCGGAAAGAGCATTTGCGGCTCCGGTGACGGAAACTCAAACCTCTTCGAGGATCTCCATTGCACTGTCAAACATCCTGTCTGTTACACTCGATTCCATTTTTGACAATTACCTAGCAAGAACCCCAAGAGGCGAGAGTGTGTCTTGTACATCCTCAGTCAGCTCAGAGGCTCCTTCCAACATTCTGGGGGCCCTTGATTACTTTGACAATTTCACGATCCACAGAGGCAAGAGCATTTCGACTCACGACAGTCTTTTTGATATCTGCAGCATAGCACCACCTGTTCCTCCGAAAAATACCCGAAGAGTGGTGAGTGAAATGCCGAAGAGTTCGGAGAAAAAAGTCAGGTTTTCCGAGTTCAAGTATTGTCTTGACCTGGGCTCAGACTACGACCAGTCGAGGTTCTGGATTCCAAAGGCCCAGAGGTTGGCCACTCCACCCAGAATCAAGAACCTTCCTCCAGTTCCACCTTCAGTTCAGAAGACTCGTCATGTTTCCTTCAATGTACTGGAAACTCCTGCAAAGGTCTCAGTACCTAATCCAAGACCTGCCACATTTCCCAAATACATATCAACTCGTTCCACCGCTTGCTCCTCAACCCGAATTTCATCAGCTCCAGAAGTTTCGCCAGGAGTTCCAGCCCCTGCAATTTCTCCAGCCCCTGAAATTTCTCCAACGGTTGCGGGTGCTCCAATCTCCTCGCACAAGGTGCATCTTCCCTCATCAGGACTTGGACCAACCTACACTCCACGAGCAGGACTACGGTTTGTTTCCGGCCCGCCAGTGTAGCTACAATTTCACGACAAGGTCGTCTCCGCGGTACTTGGCAATCAAGTCCGAAATGCCGTACTTTTGCGCAATTTCGTCGTTGATGAATCGGCCTCCCAAGTAGTGCGCCTTGCCTGGTCCCACAAAGTGCTTAGCACATGGTTTTGGTGCCGTCAAGCTCACAAGCATGGAGGCATGGATGTCGACTTCTCCGGGCCCGTCATCCACGTCCCACCCCGAAGGAATGTCCACCGCAACAATGGGTGCAATTTCCTTGTGGTGGTCAGCTAAATATTGGATTAATTCGCGAAAGGGTTCGCGGATGGGAGGCTTGAACAGAAACCCAAATAAGGCATCGATAATCACACTGACTTCAGGCAACAACGCCTTCACCTCTTCCAAGGAGGTGACTTCCTGCACACCCAAATCGTGCAACTGTTTGGTCAAGTTAACGTACAAGTCCTTTTGGGGCCTTTTGGGGTAGAAAATCACCGGCTCAAATTGGCGCCAAAGCTTCAAATGGCGCGCACAAACCAAGCCGTCTCCTCCGTTATTTCCTGGGCCCACGAGCACCAAAATCTTGGAGGGCGACGTTGGTGGGAACTGTTTGTAGACGGCTTTTGCTACGGCAAGTCCGGCCAATTCCATCAACTGGTCGATGGAAAATGCCCCGGTGGACATGAGTTCGAGATCGAGCTGGGCAGCAGCTTTTGCTGAGAGAGTTTTGAACATGGGTGCAATGGTGCGATCAGTGCGATTTTGCTGAATTTATAGCATTTTGCGTTCGCACACTGTATGGGGATATGGAATATGGATAATATGGATAATATGGAAATTATGGATAAAATTGTATGAATTAGTTTCGGTTCTGCTCAGCTTCCTTCCTCTGGTGATAATTTGAGGGAGAAAATCGGAATTATTGTTGAGCTAATCTCTTGTTGGCCAAACTTGAGTGCCGTGAGTCTGTCGGCACCGGACGTGTTAATGATTCCGGGATTCTCTCTGGCATTCGGATGCCACTTTCCTCTTTCGCGATAATGTGTCTGTTCAGCGAGAATAGTGGCTGCGAATGCAATGAGAATGGCTTAAGACACTAAAATGCTTGATTAAGAATTCCTCCCTGGCAGTTTTCTTTTCTTGAACTCGATTGCTGTCTCAGGTTTCTTTCAGAAAACGTTTCTTTCTGAATTCTCAAATCCACCAATCAGTCCACCAATCAGTGAACCATCAACAAAAACACAAAAAAGACGCCTTTAAACACGCCAGAACACACCTCTTCTGACTCGCTACAACAAGGTAATCCCCACCACTCTTTCTCCAAGCGTCCCCTTTATTCTCCATTCCAATTTGTCTCGTCCTGCATGCGCCGGAGCACATACCATGTTGATTCAATCGAAAAAAACACCTACTCACCACGGTCTATCACTCACAGCACAATAATGGATTCCACATTCGAGCTGCCCTCCATGACGAGCAACTCGCCCATGATTAACTACCGCAAAGACGCCAAAAAAGGAATCAAATTCACGTTCATGGTGGTGGGTGAACTGGGCACGGGAAAGACAACTTTCATCAACTGTTTGTTGAACAGAAAAGTGATGAACCACACCTATGAAGGAATCGACACATCCGGTGACACCAAGACGTTGGCTTTCACGCTGGTCCACGCGGTGTCGCTCCCAAATACGTCCATTTTGGCCCGAAACGAGTTCGACGCGTCCCTGGCCCACGAGGAGCCCGGAATTGCATTGACCGAGACTCGCGTGGAGGTCTTGGACGACGACAATGTCAGATTGCACTTGAACATCATCGACACGCCGGGTTTTGGCGAGAATTTGAGCAACGAATTGTGTTTTGTTGAAATTGAAAACTACTTGAAGCAGCAATTCGACTTGGTGTTGGCCGAGGAGACCCGCATCAGAAGAAACCCGCGTTTTGTCGACACCAGGGTGCACGTGTTGCTCTATTTCATCACTCCCACCGGCCATGGCTTGAGGGAGTTGGATATCACGTGCATGAAACGCTTGTCCAAGTACGTCAATATCATTCCCGTCGTGGGAAGAGCCGATACCTTCACCGAAACCGAAATTGCCAACTTCAAGAAGCTGGTCAGAACCGACATCGAGCGTTTCAACGTTCCTGTGTTCCAATTCGACAACTTCTTGGACGAGTACGACGCAGAGGAAGACTACGACTTGATCCAGGAGTGCAAGTTCTTGACCAAGTTGCAGCCGTTTGCTATAATAGCCTCTGAGCAAGACTTTGAGATCAAGGACACCCTGTCCGGACAAACCAAAACCATAAGAGCCAGACAGTACCCTTGGGGCTTGGTGGACGTCAACAACCCCAGGTACAGCGACTTCCCCATTTTGAAATCGGTGCTCTTGGGCTCTCACTTGCAAGACTTGAAGGACTTGACGCACGACTTCTTGTACGAAACCTACAGAACCGAGAGATTGACCAAGGTCACAGGCAAGGCAGACGACGTCGAGGACGAGGCTTTCCACGACACTACAGACGTTCCGAACATGCTGGGAGCCACGATTCCTTCGTTGTCCAACTTGGCCCAATTGACCTCGGAGGAACCGGACACCACGTTGAGACTCCGCAACGACAAGGACGACAGTGACGACGCAAGCTCGCTTGTTTCCACGCTGTCAAAGAAGCCCAAGTCGATGTTGTTGGGAGAATCCTTGGGATTGTCCCCTAAGCTCAAGGAGAATGAGTCGTTCACCTCGTCTGTTTCCACGATGTCTGAGAATGGTACCGCTGAGAAGACTGACGTGTCTTTCAAGAGAATGTCCATTGCTCCTCAACGCCACCAGTTGAGACAGATTTCTGAGACGGTGCCTTATGTGATCAGACACGAGCGCATCTTGGAGAGACAGCACAAGCTTGAGGAGATGGAGATGGCGAGTGCCAAGGAATTGGCCAGCAGAGCAGCCTTGTTGGAGCAGAAGGCTGCTGAGTTGAAGGCCAAGGAGAAGTTGTTGTTGCAGAGATTGGAGGAGTACAAAAAACTTCAGAAGGAGAAGGTGAGCACCGCCACCACGGAAGTGTCGGCGTCGCCAGAAGTGGCCGAGGAAGCCAACTTTGACGTGGAAAACGAGTCGTCTGGAAACTACACAACCATCCGCAAGGAAGATACGCTTACAGACCTACACTCTATTGTGAGCAAGCAGTAATGGACAGGAACGGAGAAGGTAGATTAGAGAATGAACGTTCGGGATGCAATTGTGGATGCATGGGATTCCAGCAACCGCGAAATTTCAAAAGAGCTGATTCCATGGTGCATCCGTGAAATTGCAACTTGAGACAATGACGCAGCAACCGTGAAATTGCAACTTGATACAACGATACGCAGCGACCAAAGGACCAGCAAATTTTCCACAATCGAACAAATCTGAGAGAGTCGTGCATCCGTAAACAGCACATGTAAATGCCTCTGCCCTTTGGGTCGTCACCGTCTACCATCTTGGCCAGTTGTTGAACCTCGCACGACCAATTTCAAAAAATTTTAGATTGCACTACAGCTGAGCTCAACCTGACCTTTGTTTATTGATCGCCATTCTTTCAGCTCACACCACACCCCATCGTGAGCCGAGGCGTTGAAGCTAGATTTCAATTTTTTTTCCCTTCTCGTTTTACTAGAGACCTCGGAATCAAACGATTCTGCACCTGACCCCATCTTGAGCCATGGATATCGCCACTCTATTAGAGTCTGCTTTATTCGGAACGGATCCCACCACCCGAAATGAGGCCGAACGCCAATTGAGCGAGCTTGCCGCCAACTCTTTCGAAGAGTACATGTTGTATTTGGCAGACGTTTTAGTGAGTGAGGCCAAGCCAGAAATTCGCATGTTGGCCGCCCTTGGATTGAAGAACCAATTGACCTCGAAGGACTCGCGTGTCAGAACGGACCAGCAAGCCAGATGGATTGCTTTGAACAAGGAATCCAGAGAGAAAATCAAGCAGTACTCGCTGAAAGTGTTGTTGAGCAACGACGACAGAATGACGTCGTCTGTGCCGCAGTTGGTGTCCACCATCGCCACCATCGAGTTGCCCCGCAACGAATGGCCCGATTTGATCCCCACCATCATCGAACACACCAAAACAGAAAACCCTGTGCACGTGAAACGCTCGTGTTTGTTGACCATTGGGTACATTTGCGAGACCGCCGACGCCAACGATCCGCAAATCATCGCGCAGTCCAACGGAATCTTGATTGCCATCGTGCAGGGTGTGCAGGCCAACGAAACCTCGAACCAGGTCAGATTGACTGCATTGAACGCCTTGATCAATTCTTTGCAATTCATTAAACTCAACTTCGAACGAGAGGGCGAGCGGAACTTCATCATGCAAGTTGTCTGCGAGGCGACTCAGGCCGACGACGCCGAGTTGCAGGCTGCAGCTTTCGGATGTCTTGCCAAAATCGTCCAGTTGTACTACCAGTACATGTCGTTGTATATGGAAAAGGCGTTGTACGTCTTGTCCATTTCGGGAATGCAAAGCGCTGACGAGAAGGTTGCGTGCATGGCCATTGAATTCTGGTCCACTATTTGCGAGGAGGAATTCGAGATTGCGTACCAGCTCCACGAGTTCAACGAGCGCGGCGAGGCCGCGTCTGCCGAGCTCACCTCCTACAACTTTGCACTTCTTGCCACGAACGACGTTTTGCCCGTGTTGTTGACTTTGTTGACCAAGCAGAACGAGGACCCAGAAGACGACGACTGGTCGGTTGCCATGGCCGCCGGCTCGTGTTTGCAGTTATTTGCTACGACCACTGGAACGTATGTTGTTGAGCCAACGTTGAACTTTTTTGCCAAGAACATTGGCCTGAGCGAATGGAGAAATCGTGAGGCCGCTGTCATGGCCTTCGGTTCCATTTTGGAGGGACCAGAAATCGACCAGTTGAAGCAACCTCTCCAGGAAGCCATCAAGGCCATCTTGAACTTGATTGGTGACCAGACCTTGCAGGTGAAAGAAACGGTGGCTTGGTGCTTGGGTAAGATTGCCGAGGTTGCTCTCAATGCTGTTGACCTCAACTCGGATTTGCAACTTTTGTTGCAGGCTTTGTTGCACGGCTTGAACGACCACCCTAAAGTCTCTGTCAACTGTTGTTGGACTTTGATGAACATCTTGGAGCAGCTTTGCGGCGACTCCGCTCTGCAGGACAGCAGTATCATGTCCGTGTACTACGAGACTTTTGTTCCCGCGTTGGTGCAGATCTCAAACAAGCTGGACAACGAGTACAATTCCAGGGCCTCGGCCTACGAGGCATTGTCTGCATTCGTCACCTACAGTGCGAACGACACCATGAACGTTATCAACAACATTGCAGGAGAAGTGTTGAGCCGATTAGATGCAACCATTACGATGCAGCTGCAGGCGTTTGGTGCTGAGAGCAAGTCTGCTTTGGAAGAATTGCAAATCAACATCTTGTCCTTGTTGACGAACATCATCAGACGTATGAGCGGAGATGTCCTCGGCGCGGCTGACAGCTTGATGGAGAAGTTCATCAAGTTGTTGGATGCGCAGCAGCCAAATGCTTTGATCGAAGAGGACATTTTCATCGCCATTTCAGCGGTTGCCAGTGCTGTGGGACCTGATTTCTCCAAGTACATGGAACTGTTCATTCCGTATTTGACCAAGGCGTTGACCAACACCGAATCGCCAACATGCAACACTGCCGTTGGCTTGGTAGCAGACTTGGCACAGTCGCTCGGCCCTTCGTTTGGCACCTATTTGAACGGGTTGATGGACATCTTGGGTGTCAACTTGAACAACAACAATGTCAAGAGAGAATTGAAGCCCGCCATTTTGTCTTGTTTCGGCGATATTGCCCAGGTGATGGGCGAAGGATTCATGCCATACATGGAAGTGGTGATGCAGATCTGCACACAGCTTTCTTCCGTTGTTCCTGAAGACAACTCGTACGAGTCTATGGACTACGTTACTGCCGTCAAAGAAGCTGTTTTGGACTGTTACGTTGGAATTGTCAGCAGTTTGAGCAAGAAGCCCGAACTCTTGTACTCGTTCCTCGGACCGATTTTCCAGTTGCTTGAGCAAATCGCGCTTGACATTGAATTGTCCATGAGCGAGTCCACCTCTAGATCTGCCGCTGGTTTGTTGGGCGACATTGCAGCCATGTACCAAGATGGCCAATTGAAGAACTTGTACGAACAGGAGTGGGTGACGTCGTTCATCAAGAAGACCAGAAGCAACATTGCATTCTCTCAACAGACCAAGGACGCGGCAAGATGGGCCAGGGACCGCCAGAAGCGCCAAACAGCTTGATGCTCTCCATAATACCTAACTCTCTCATTCTCTCTCTTATCTCGCATCTCTACATACTCTACATCTCCACATTCTTCTTAACCTCTCATCTCTCACCATGCATCTCTTAACTCCATCTCTCATCTCTGTCTTTACCGCCGTCTTGACTCTCAATGCATACTTCACGCTCTAGCCAATACGTACAGGAAGCAATATATTCCATACACATTTAAATACACATTTAAATAAACCGCGAATGTCTATAATTTTCGAAATCTGAACAACATGGACTACAACCCCATTCCGTTCGACCACACCTACATTCTTTATGAGCCGTCTGACATCATTTCCAACATCTGCGTGCATCTCTCGCTTCTACCCGTTTACATAATGGTTTTCTACACCTCGTGGTTTCTTGTCACCAGAGAGATAGAGCCAGTGCTAGTCGTCGGGGGCCATTTGATAGGGGAAGTTCTCAACAAGATCATCAAACATTTGATCAAGCAACCACGACCCGATTTCCACAAAGATTTTGGTGCAGGCTCATATGGTCTTACATACGGAATGCCCTCAGCACATTCTCAGTTCATAGGATTCTTTGCCACGTATTTCTTGTGCATTGTTCTATTCAAAGTGCCGATGCCTAGGTGGCAGAAGTCTGCATTTGCTGCGGTGTTTCCTGTGGTTGGTCTCGCTGTAGCCTTTTCCAGAGTTTATCTTTTGTACCATACTGTTCAGCAAGTATTGGTAGGCTTAATGGTTGGCGTTGTGTGGGCATTGGTTTATTTCCCTGTTCTGTCTTTGGCACGGGACGTAGGCTTGGTGGATTGGGTACTTCTGCGGCCGTTCGTGACGCCGTTTTATGTGAAAGACTCGTATTACCATTGTTACCAAACTTTTGAAGACGAGCACAGATGTCACCTCGAGCGGGTTGCTCGGAAAAACTCCAAAAAGAGCTTGTAATTAGACGTGATAGAGAAAGCTAGAGTGAAAGATAGTAGGAGTGTGGTGGATCCCAGACTCGCAGCAACGACTATCAATTCAAAGACTCTAAACTATCTATTGTACAACGCTAAAAATCGTCCCATTCTTCGTCTTCCTTCTTGTTTGACATGGACGACAAGTTCGTCTTCTCCTGCGGTCTCTCAAATCCAAAAGCACTCTGGATCTTGGGCTTTTCGTTGACATTCAAGTTCAGGAATAGCTTGTCAACGGTGCCATTGAACCCCTTCTCGTGCACATCCTTGGTGAACGTGGTAAAGGTTTCCTGACCGTACTTTCCAGTGTCCAGCATCTTTTGGCCAAACTGGGCCATGGCACGTTTGGCCTCGTTTCCAAACTCGCTCTCTTGCAACTGACTGAATCCTGGCTTGATCACCGATTCGTGCACTTCGGTGACGGACTTGGCCACTGTGGAAGAGAAAATTCCCCATCCTTTGGTCAATGTGCCCAAAGGATCCTCTTGCAATTTGTTGAAAGTCAACCCGGTCAAAGTTCCCCCACCACCCAGTGTGCTCTTGGGGGCAGGAGTGTTTCCGAATCCAGCATACTTTCCACCCTGAGAAGGTGGAAGATGGTCGGGCCTAGTTTCGTTTTGAGTTCCAAGACGGGAAAAATACTCTTCGTTCTTGGCTTTGTCCATGGCAGCTCTCGGATTAACCGAATTAGGCTTGACTTCTTCCTCTCCAGTAGGCAAAGATTGTCCCGAACGGTCCTTGGCAACAAATTCCTTTCCTTCGATTAAGCAAGATAAGCTCTCTTTGTAGTCCTCGGCAACGAAATTGTCGTATTTGGCCTTGGCTGGCAACATCAAGTCCAAACCATTTTCCACAAAATACGTTTTGCAGCTCTCGTTTCCTCCCTTTTCCATTCTCAAAACCTCCTCGGCCTTGAACTGGTCCATGGTGATGGAACGCACAAAAGAAATGTGGACTCCCAATCCACGGTGGATGCCAGCACATTCAAGACAGATGAAAATGCCAAATTTGGGCAGCGCCCACTGAGGGTTGAACGCCTCACAGTCGAAGCATCGTTTGTTGTCGCCGCTTTTCTGCAAAAGCAATAGCTTGCGACGGGTCTCGGGGTCAATCGACATTGTGGTAAAAACGTGAAACTACAATCGTCTCGTGAGATAGATGGTGCGACGTGCCAGGCTCAAGATCACAAACGCGCGGCTGATCTGTGCAGGCGTTTGGTGGTGTTTGTCAAGGTTGCATTTGTATAGACCGTAATTTAGAGCTTCGGCAAATCCTCGCTGTTCCTTCTGGTGAGCTCAACTGGGTACAAGTGCGAGGTGGACAGCTGGCCCTTGTGCCACGAAGCTCCGTCCACAACCTGAATGGTTCCAGTAACGTAGCTGGCAGCTGGTGAGAACAAGAAGACGGTGGCTTCGGCGATGTCTCTGGTGGTACCCAATCTCCCGAGAGGAATCTGCCTGGCGTACTCCTCGACGTTAGGCACCAATCTTTCGAGCCCCTCTGTGGCCTCGATGGCTCCTGGAGCGATACAGTTCGAGCGGACTCCCAAAGGTCCGAGTTCCACAGCCAAAGCATTGGACAAAGCGTCCACTCCCGCCTTGGCTGCTCCCACGTGGGCCTGGAAAGGCACGCCGTAGTAGTGCAACGTGGCACTGACGAAAAGGATTGCTCCCTTGTTCTTTCTGAGCTCTTTGAATGTGGCCTTGACCGTGTTATAGGACCCAAGCAAGTCGATGGAAACAACCGACTTGAATGCGTTGGAGGACAAGTGGTTGAAGTCGGACAAGAAGTTGCCTGCAGCTCCGGCAATGACAAAGTCAATGCGTCCAAGTTCGCTCACTGTACGTTCCACGGCCTTGGCAATGGACTGAACATCTCTAACGTCCGTGTTGGGACAACTGACAACTTTAGCACCAGGACGCAACCGGGCGATCTCCTCTGCAGCCTTGTCGGTCTTTTCCTTGTTTCTACCGACAATGGCGGCGTTGGCTCCAAGAAGGACCAATGCCTCGGTCTGAACACGGCAGATAGTACCGGCTCCACCGGTGACAAACACTACCTTGCCTTTAAAGATATCAGGCTTCCAGCAAGAGTTCTCGACAAAAGATTGATCCAAAGTCATTGATGATGATGAAAATTATTTCCTTGGACAGACTGGGAATTGCATGCCATAAGTAGTGTGAAGAAGGATGCAAGGGTGTTTTGGAAGTGTGGGGCATCACGTGATCAATAGCCACGGACACCGGCTTCACATGCACTAACAGACATTGACTTTCTTGCGCGCATTTGTGGATTCCCCACTTACAGCTGATTGAGACTCCTTCTCGGAAGCCTCGGCATCTGTATCTTTTCCGTCTTCTCTTTGTCTCTTTCCTGTGGCAATTTCCATTTCAATCTTCTCAAACAAGTTGTTGTGGCTTTGTTCTTCCTTCTCGTCCTCTTCCTCCTTGATGGGAGAAGACGGATTGTTTCTGTCGTTGTAGTTTTCCTGTTCATTGTCGATGCTTGTGGCTGTAGGGTCTTGGAGCATGAAACCTTCCACTGTTTGAATGAGATCTCTTCCCGTAGAAACATAATTCAACTGGTTTTCAAGGAACGGTTTGTACCCTTTGTAGATGTGAATGGCCAACTGTCTGAAGCTTTTCCCTGCGCTCCGCCGTATCACGATTTCAAGAAGATCTAGGCACAGCGAGTTTGCAAGACTGTTCTCACTCAGAACGGACCGGAAAAACTCAAAGTACGACTCAAAAAGATCGTTGTCCATGATGTAGCGGTAGAACACGTAATCTTTTAGAAGGATTATGCTTTTAAAGCACCGCATCACGCCGAGTTTCAAAGTGACATTCACTTTTAGATTCAACACCTTCAAAATGCCTCTTAATACATTGTTCTCGAGGAAGAACGGGCGGCAAATTTGAAGTTCGTGTTCGTGACAGCAGAACGAGGTGAGATCACATAGGTGTTGGTAGAGGATAGGGTCCGACGCCATTTTTTCTTCTGCTTCTTTGGCCTTTTCCTCGTCATTTCCACCAAGGTCGGCGAAATCCTTGAACAATATCGGAGCCACCTGGGTGTAGAATGCCTGTAGGTACTTTGTGTTGCCCTCATGGTCCACCGAAGCCTCGCAGCCGTTCACTTTGGGTCCCCGTTCTGGGTCGTCAATGCTACCTGTGGCAAGAGCGGAGCAAAGCAACGTCTTGATGGCCTCGTAAGCTTGAATCTTCAAGCCAAGGTTCTTGTCGTCAAGAAGAAGACGCCCCAAAACCAAGGTTAAGGACATGTCATTGAGAAACCTCAATTTCAATGGTTCTGTGTCTGTGTCTGTGCTAGAATCTGCTTCTTCAATAGGCTGGCGTCGTGGGTCGTTTGAATCTGGAGGTTCGAGTTCGTCGACGTGACTGTTCTCCTCGCATGGAACTGTGTTGACAAGTGAGACATACTGTTCGATGACTGTGACAAGTAGCTCCGTTCCCACAACACGAATGTCGCTGTCCGAGTCCCTCAATGCAAACTTGATCATCTTGAACAAACCTCCTTTCACTAGTGCCGAGAAGAAACCAGTTTTCAGTGAATTGTATTGGCCCTTCGTCACAAGAACGTATTGGTGCAACATTCTGACACCGTCCCTCCTGGATGTGAGCAGCGAGTCGTCGTCGTCGTATAACAGAAACAATCTGCCCAAGAAGTTGTTGTTGGCCAGTGAGTCCTTCAAGAAATTGATGATGTCCATCTGGTTACTATGAATCATGGTGGACAAGGAATTGAGAGTCTGGTCGTCCAAACTGCGAGCAAGCACCACGTTCTTCAAGTAATTCAAAATGAAATCCCTTCTGAAAATACTCATTTTCGTCCCGCAAGAATCGGGCGGTGTCGGTAATTCAACCACCGTCTTGAATCTTGTCTCGTCGAGCAAATATTCACGGTGGCATGCTTTGAAGTTGGGGTAGTCTCGGTCGTATTCTAGCAATCCGACGAATGCCAAGACGTTTTCCTCGGACGCAACAAACTCCTCCAAAAGAGCGGGTTCGTTGTACACCAAGAGAATCTTGATGATATCGCTGAGAAAATGCAACGTGGTGGGGTCTTGCAGGTCTTCGGCCTCCTTAAAAAGAGCCAGCATTTTCTGCAAGTACTTCGTCTCGACAAAGAACTTCAGAATGCTCGACCGTGTGTATTGGGAATTTGAGCCCTGGTTCACCACCTCGACAATGTCTTCCATGGCCTCTTTCGTGGGGTCATCCGGTGGGAATGAAATGGGCCCCGTCACCAATTCTGTGATCTCACGGGGTCCGTCCGACGCAGAGTCTTGCAATGTTGACAACACATAGTAAAGTGAGATCAAGGGACTCAAGTTTTCTTGCTGTGCTCTCACTATGAAGTCACACAAATCGGCACATCCTTCGTTTTCCTGGAACGAGAGGGCCAAATCCTTTCCTGAAAGATCTGTCCATACTATAAGGGTTTCCTGCTGTCGTTGGTACTGGATGGACCCTTCCAAGAATGACTTCAATATCACCTCCTGCGAGTCGAGCTCGTTTCTGACAACGAAACACGGCTTTTTCGTGTCCGTGTCCACTTCTCCCAGGCAGTACCCGGTGCCGTTATCCAACCAATCCTCTCCTTGGAGAAGATAAACTTTCACGCGTCGAGGCGTTTTGCTTTCAATAGATGGAGCAATCGGGATGGAAAGTCCGTTTTTTTGCGGACTTGGTGATTTAATGTCGCTGGCCACGGTGGAGCCGTTCGCCGTGTTGTTATCTCCCATAACTCCAGTTGCTTGCCCTTTGGGTGCATTGATTTTGGAGAAGGGGTTCCTTGGATTGAAGAACCGTGAACTATTTAAAAATTCCGTCAGGTGTTCCCTAAGAGGATAATCAGGAATAACAGACAACTGTTAGTGGGCTGTAAGATGTTTTGTGGTGTAGCGTACTTCATGCAAGACAACGCATTTAGATATCACCTGGTGTACAGGTGTGAGGCTGTCAGGCACCAGGCACACGATGGGACGGGTTGCCGTGTGGTTTTATGGAGATTTGAATGATTCTGTGCTTTTCTTGGGGCTCACTATGTGTAGTTTGTTAATTTTTCTGTGGTGCCTTTTTTTCCTGTTTTGTTTGATGGGATTTGTGGTTCTCACTATTGCCATACATTCGCATTTGTAGTACGAAATTAGATCAATCTGGGGCACTCAGACACTGAAGAAATTCAAAACAGAAGAAATGTGTGTTGAGGTGTGAAATTGGAGCTTATTTGCGGGTTTCAGCGCAATTGGAGTTATTTTCAACGCTCTGGGTTTAGCCTAAGTTATACTATTTACATCAACGACACACCAACGCAGAGGCTGCAAGGCTTCTCACCCACTCAACGCCGTCCACATCATGGGTGTCTTCGACTTCACCCCATTCTTCCGTTTGGAAGATGGTCTCCAAGTTTCCAAGCTCGATAATCTCTTCCACAGTCTTCACAAAGTACTCTTCCCTCAGGACTTTGTTCACCTGGTAAAGGTCTGCACGCTCTTCGGCGTTGGAACGCACAACGGACGCTCCGCACAAGAACGACTTGGACGAAAGAATGGCCTTTTCCAAAGCCACAAGATCGTAGATGGGCAAATTGTCAAGCCACAGAAGCACAATGTTCTGCACGGTGAGAGACTGCGTGTTGCCTCTGATTCCGTCGGTTTCACAGTCAAGCACGCTGAGTTTCACCTGGTAGTCCGGCGTGGGCAACAAGTTCTGCGACCTGGCCCATTCGGTGAAGAAGTTCTCGTATTCTTCAAGCAAAGGCAAGTACAACTCGTCCTGCTTGGCTCTGAACTTGCCCTCGTACTCGTCCGCAGTGGCGAAAATCACACACGTGTCCGTGTCCAAGTACTTCAACATGTTGTACTTGATGTCCTGCAAACTTCCGATTTTCATCACCATGTCCTGGTCCACTTCGTGGGCTCCATGGACTTTTTCCAAGTCGATGACTCGAGAAACCATTGAAGTCAAGGGCAACGAGCTTGGTTTGATCTTGACGTCCACCAAACTTTCCCATTCATGACTGATCAAGTAGGCCAACTGTTTCTTGGTGGGAGGCACAGAAAGGCCATTTCCAAGAGGAGTCCTGAGCGGTTTTCCGTTGAGCTGAACCTCAAAATGTCCAGAGCCGTTTTCGGCAACGTCCACTCTCTCCCAGAACTTGGTGAGGGTCTTCTCCAAGCGGTTCGTTTCTGATTTGATGTTGGTTTCGCCAGAAACAGGAATTTGGCTTTTGGAAGAGAAACTGGTATCTGGAGCCTTCGTAGCCCATCTCACTGCACTATACGACAAGCGACAAGCTTGGAATGCAGGCAAAGTTCTGGTTATCCGGAGCATCTGGAGTGGAAATTGGTTCTCAAAATCTCATTTCTCAAATCTGACATTTCTCAGAAACTTTGGTTCACCTACAACAAGCAACCATGTCGCTAGATCCACAAGCTCTCCAGAAATTGCTCATCGAAATGGACAACCAGCTCAACAAGTCGCGTGCCGAGTTGTCCATGTGCAATGTTCAAATAGAACGAGTCGACACCAACTTGAAGATTATCGACTCCACTACCTCCAGATTGAAGAAGGTGACTGCTTCTGGTGACCACGTCTGGCAGGGCGTTGGGCGAGCCTTTTTTCACAAAGACGTCGAGTCGTACATCGAAGAAATTAACAACGACAAAAAGGGATTCTTGGAGACGAAGAAGCTGTTGAAAACGAAGCAGAATTACTTGGAAACTACGTTGGAAAACACCGTCAAGAGCATGACCGAAATCGTTGGTAAGAAATAGACAGACCTACATGGCTTGAATGTATTATAGAGCGAGCAGTCTTCTGGGTTCCACAGACTGACGATCGAACTCAATGTTGGGATTTGTTCTGGGATTTGTTCTGGGATGCTGTTCTGGATGTTGTTCTGGATGTTGTTCTAGGATGGACTGGTTTGTTATCAGTCGGAATCCTCATCGACTCCATCATCCAAGATTCTTCTCTCGACATCGTCATCCTCGTCCAATTTTCTCTTGTTCAGCATCTTCTCCGTAAGAAACACGTTAAGCTGATCCTGTAGCGTGGTAATCTGTGCACGAAGCCCCCCCAAAGGGGTGTTGCTGGCTGCACTGGGCTTGTCTCTGTCTTCACCTCCAGCCTTGATGACAATATCTGAAATTTGCGTGGTTGTTCCATCTGTAGAATGTGGACCATCACCAGGATGGAACTCCACCGGACGAGACTCACTAGGAGAACTGTAAGTAGCCGTGGGTATCAAAAGCATGGATGGTATAGACTACGACTAATATCACGAACAAAATCACCGTAGTTCGCACTAACTTGTGCGCACTACAGAACCGCAGAACTGAATTGATTATGAGGCTTCGCTGAAGTCCTCAATGGGGATTCTATTTGCAGTGTTGGAGTAGGCGTTGAATTTCACCTCAATGATCTCGTCAGTGGCGAACTCAAGCGTAGGAATGTCATAGCACGAATATGCCATGAGGTACCCATGGAACACCCGCAACACGGTTTCATCGGCTATGATGAGAATGTCGCCGCTCATGCGCTCCATTTCAAGAATCAAGGGCTCGATTTTGATCGCCAAATCGTGGTACAGCTCAGCTCTCAGGAACCGGTGGTGGTACGGGTCCTCCAAGAACAGCTCGTACTCACTCGGGTATTTCTGCCGGATCTCCTCGTCGGTCATTGTTCCCACCAACCCAGGGTTCTTCTGGGACAACTGGATCCTGTGTCTGATTTTGACGCCCATTTCTCTAAAGAACTGCGTGGTTTCAATGGTTCTTCGCTTGGCGGAAGTCCACACGATAAAAGAGTCGTCGTCCACTCCGTCGGCACCGGTAGGAGGGTGCTTGTCGTCAGTAGAGAGCGTTTTCCTGAGACCGGGCGAGTCGGCACCCGTGAACACCCTTTGGGGGAATTTCTTGCCTCGGGCGTCCAAGTGCTTGAACAAAGTCTTTGTGAGGTTCTTGGCGTACTGCAACCCGGCATCGTCCAAAGGCGGGTCCTTCGAATAGTCCAATTCGTTCTTGTAGCAGCGCGCAAAGAACACGGACCCCAGCTTGATGCGGGAGTTCATCAAAAAGAACACCACTTTGTTGATCAAGTAGCCGTAGTTGGAATTGTTCAACTCGATGCGCTCGCCGAAATTGATGAACTTGATGTACGACAAGTTCCTCTTCTGGTCCTCCTCGTTCATCTCCTTGTAGTAGGGAGTCAAGGCCAAGATCCGGTCAGAGTAGTCCTTGTAGGCCTTATCGTAGTCCCAGTTCTGGTAATCCGGCGACGACCGCGCAGCCGTCTCCATGTTTTTAATGAGAATGGCCTCGTCGGTCACCGTCGACTCGATGAAAATACACTGGATGCCCATGCTCAAGAATTTCTCGTGCAACTGGGCCCGGTATTCCGGCAACGCATTAACGGCGTCGTAAATGGCCACCTGGCCCTTGTCGTTCTGGAAGAAGTTCAAAATGTCGTTCAAGCAATCGTCCACCGTTTTATTGCGGAACTGCGTGGCCTTACTGTCGTTGGGGTGGATCACATATAAAGCATGATCCAAGTCGTCGTTCGGGGCCGTGGCCCGGCGATAGTCTCCCAAATGGAAACTGTGGGTCTTAACCCCGAGCCACCGCAAGTACCGGGTGAGCGACACAGACAAGTGTGTTTTTCCTCTTCCCGGCAAGCCAGCCAAGGCAATGCAAATCTTGCCAGCATGGAAAAGTCTTCCAGATTCGGTGGAATACAACTGTGCGGGCGAAATGTGGTACGGGTCGATTTCCTTGTGCACGCCGTCGATTCCCGTGACATCACTGAGACGTCTTTTCAGGTCGAAGTTGGCAGGACGCTCCACCAAGTTGGGTTTGGTGTTGTTGTGGAACGACCATCTTTTTTTCGTTCTTCTTCCGGATTGGGAAGGATTGCTGCGCAACGGCGCGGATCCAAACCCGTTGTAGACTTCATCTTCTTCGTCCGAATGTACAGCGGACATTGCAGTAGTATGGAATATGACGGGGGTTTCGAGAATTTACCCCAGTTTGGCGGACTATGTGCAGGAAGAAATATACTCCATGAAAGATCGGCATTTTGGAACATTTCGGTGTGAGTTTTGGGAGGCCAGTGTGACGAGAAAGTCATACTGAAAGTGGAATCTTTAAATCTTGTTCTGCTGACGATTTAGTGGAACATCGACCCATCGAGACTCCCGAGTCTCCATCGATATGCAGGCATCCTCAGAACCAGAACTTGGTGAACTTTTTTGGTTAATTTATCGAGGGAAGATGCTCCAGATGGAACGTTCAAAAACTCCAACTACAGAATATCAGTTGAGTCCTAATGGATTTCATTTGATACTCAAGTCACCTGCACAAAGAGTTCGTCCCAATACTCTCACCTACAGTTTCCTTCAGAATGTATTGTATGATTAGATTACAAAGAGTTTACTCCGACTTACCTCCCTTTCTCTCGATCAAGGCCTTTCTCTTGTCGTCCAAGTACAACTTGGTGATGATAACCTTAGATGGGTGGATGTTGATTGGAATGGAAGCACCAGAGGACTTTTCGGTCTGCAACTTCTCGATCTGGACGGCAAACTTCAATCTGTAGACAGTGGAGATCTTACCTTCGGAACCCTTCTTGGAACCTCTGACAACGGTAACCTCGTCCTCCTTTCTGATTGGCAAGGACTTGATGTTGTATTTTTGTCTCAACTCCTTGGACAATGGAGCAGACAACAAAAGTCTTCTCTCGTTAGAGGAGGCGTTGAAGTAAGCCTTTCTGGCTTTAGAACGAGAAGAGGAAACGTCTAATTGTTAGTATGGAGAGTGAATGATGGT
Organism: Danielia reshetovae; assembly: GCA_030558395.1. NCBI lineage: Eukaryota > Fungi > Ascomycota > Pichiomycetes > Serinales > Metschnikowiaceae > Danielia > Danielia reshetovae. The sequence goes on along the minus strand of JAJMSL010000011.1, from coordinate 145,093 downwards.
CGAATATTAGGCTCTTCTCGAATTCATGGTTGTCCATCGTGTTTCTGGATTCATGGGAAATTCTCCTGTTGATATGGATGAGGGATATGAGCGATTTGTGTATTCGGACGGCAATGATTCCACATACCTTGACTGATCTTTGCCATTTTTGTTTGCTGATGTGGTGGAATAAAACGAAGCAAAATTGAAAAAGTCGCTGCGAGGATAGTAAAATTTTCGAGACTGCAGGTGCAGGATGCACCTGTTGTGCTGAGAAAACGAGGGCAGCAGCCCTATAACCAACATGCAGGATTTTTAAAGAATCGAAGACAAGCTGTAGTAGCGTATTTAGCGGAGGTGGGGGTTAAAAAGACGGTTAGCATTGATATCGGGTGATCAGCAGAATGTGTAGATGCAAAAAAGAAACAGCCCACGGCGGGACTCGAACCCGCAATCACCATCTCCGGAAAATGGCACCTTAACCAATTAGGCCACACGGGCTGTTGTAACATTTGGGTTGTGTGGTTAGTGCCAGACAAAACCAGGCGAAGGGGCAAAAAAATGTCCCAAGCCGAAGAACTTCCTGAATTCGTGTTCAAACTCAATGATTTTAAAACAAGGTATCTGGATAGATGTTATACACCGTCTGAGCTGTTTAAATTTAGGGGATACGGCTTCTAGAAAGAGTTCATGGCTGATGTCTTTGCTCTGATTTTTGTTCCGAAACTCCAAAGCCAGCACTGGATATGGATCAAAGAGCTTCTAATGACGTATACTTGTAGTAAAATCATTTTTTGGCGACAATTTTTAAAAAAGTCAACATTTTGTGCTTTTGACGTGTTCTTGGATGAGATTGCGAATGTCGGAGGAGATGCATTCTTCATTATCCGCTATAATCAAATAGAAAAGAACAAATCACTCTGATACCAGGCAATCCCTTGAGGTCTCTATCTAATGTTCTCCCTTTCCGCTTGTTCCTCTTGATGCGAAAAAAGTGTCCCAAACGTGGAGAAATCCTTCACCCAAAATATGCTCACTAAAATCTTAAAATCTTCTAGTCCCAACACAGATCTTCAAGATGATCGGAATAAAATCTCTCACAGGAGGTCCTGTTTTGAGAGCCAGGACATTGTTGGTGGTCCCAAGAATGGCTCAACTTTCGAGAGCCACAATGGCTTCGAGGAGCTTTTCTCACATTAAGCCAAACAGGCCACTTCACCTTTTGAAACCGGCTTCGTTGCTCAACTTTGCTAAATATTCAACCAAATCAGCCCCTCCACCACCTCCACCTCCATCAGACAAAAACGCCAGAGGGAAAGCTCTTCTTTCGAGAATCTCGAGAGTCTTCACATTTTCCATTTCCTCTCTTTTGGTGGTGGGTGCCCTTGCAGTTTCAGGATTGGTGGTGTACTTGATTCTCTCAGAGCTTTTCTTGCCCTCTGGAGACACGAAAACATTCAACAAAGCGGTCAAATTGATCGAAAAGAGTGAAGTGGCACAGCAAGCTCTCGACTTTGCACCAGGACACCGACTCAAAGCCTACGGAGAGGTTCCAGGCGACAAGTGGGTCAGAAACAGACCGGTGCAAAGTGTCAGGCAAAGAGGACAAGACGGCAAGGACCGTTTGGTGATGAGATTCCATGTTGAAAGTAGCAGTGGATTGCACGGCAGCGTAGTATTGGAGCAGATCGACACGTCGTTCTGGTCGTCCGAATTCGCCTACATTGCCTTGGACATGCCTTCGAAGAAGAGAATTTACATCGTGGACCCGAAATTTGCACCCAAAAACTACGTGCCTCGCGGAACAGGAGTGGGCAACGGAAGCGGCTTTTTGGGGCTCAAGTGGGGGCCCAAGAAGGAGGAATAATCGCATCAAATAACATATCACTTGTACTCACCTAAATTGGCTAAGCAACAGCAAGACTAGTACGGTCACGGCAAGGACATCCCACGACGTAGTCCCCGCACCACTGATCACACTGGGAGCCTTCTCTTCCCCTTTTTGCGCAGGCGTAGACGATGTCCAGGTGGCATTGGTGGAAATACTGGTCTCGACAACCTCTCCAAGAGCCTCTTTGCAGGTTCTTCCGTCGGATGCAAAAAGGCTGTCGAGTTCAAGCTTCCCCGTATTGGTCACGAGAACTGCCCTGCCGTCGAAGTTGCACGCCTCCGGACTTCGGCCGTTTTCCATCCAGTACTTGTTGAGAGCGTAGGAGATCTTTTGTCTGAGCCCACAAGCACCGAAAATTCCGTATGTTCCAGTGGAGCTGTTTCCGCTAATGGCCAGACAATCGGTCTTGGAACACACCTCCTGCAATAGGTTGTGTTCGTGGACATGGGCGTACGGGGTGACAACGCAGGAAAGAGTTGCCTGAAGACACTCGCACTTGCCGGAATCTGGAGTCGGAGGAAGAAGAGGCAGGGATTTCCACGTGGGCGATAGCGGAGGACAGTGCTTTTCAGAGGCACCCCAACTCAATTTGCCCTTGTGGACTCCCCGCGGAGCATTTTCTATGAGACGAAGCTTGACGACATTGAAATCGTCAAGCTTGGTGAGTTTCCCGTCGGCGTCCTCCTCCACCAACCCGTATCCGTTGACGTTCTGCAAGAACTCGTAGGCGATTCCACCGGACCACACCTTCGACATAGTGGGGCCAAAGAGAAGCTCGATCTCCGTGAACGGTCTTGGTGTCACACTGTTGCACCCAAACTCGCTGAAAAACACAGGAACAGACAACTGGCTGAACTCCACCGTTCGCTCCCGGTACCCAGAAGTGGCGTACGACGAGTAGCCACACCACTCGAACATGTTGATGGCGTAGAAATCCGCCGTTGCATTCTGCGTCTGGTGGTCGTTGCACACGAAGTAGTTAGCCAGATCGGTTCTGGTATCTGCGTCGTCGTTGCTGGCGTATCCCACGGGGATTTTCCGGTAATTCTGCGCTTGGATGTACGCTTTGACATCTCGAATAGCCGCCTTCACGTACGCAGAAGCTTCTGTGTTGTGCTTAGAGGTGGAGACCTCGTTGCCTGCAAAAAACCCGAGCAAATTCGAGTAGCTGTGCATGTTGTCCACGACGGCAGTGTACCTTTCCATTAAATCGGAATCCCAGGCGGGAAGGTCCCTGTTGATGGCCAACTCAGGTTCGGAAAGATCAAGAAGAACGTAGATGCCGTATTTGGCAAACGCTTGCATGCATATGTCGTGGTTTTGCGTGGGGTCTATCTGATAGACTCTGACGGTGTTGATGCCCAATTCCTGGAAATATTCGAGATCCTTCAAGCAGAGCGAAGGGTTGGCCATCGAGTCAACGTATCCCAGCTCGGCGGCTCGGTCGTATTGCTCGCCTTCTTTTCTGGCCCGCTGGTAGGCAATGCCCTTGATAAAAAATTGGTTTCCGGTGGAAGAGTCGAAAAGCTTGTTTCCTATGATTTCGATGGCCGGAGCCTCTTCGTCCACAAAGGAACACAACACTACTGCGATGAAAACGAGAAGTGAAACGAGCATCGTGGAGTATCACTTTGTGTTTTGGCTGCGAAATAAAAATACCAGATTAGGTGTAGTATTGTTACAAAAGCATGCCATCATTAAAAAAGCTCGAAAAGACGCTTGAACTCCTTGCGTCCCTTACACTCGATCATGAAGATCTCCTTGGTGCTTGCCTTCACCAACAAGCCAGCCTTTCCGATTTGCTCGATATTGTTGAAAATCTCGGTCTCGTCAAACTCCCACGAGAACCTCGCAGGCTTCTTGTTGCTGACTTCCTCCTGGTTCTCCAAGAGGAACCTGTACGAGTTTCTGTCAACACTGTCGGAAACATGGTACACACTCAAGGAAAACATGGAAATTGTCTGCCACGAGGACAACTCGTTGATCTTCTCGTACGACTCCCTCTGTTTATGGAGTCTCACTGTCATACGGTCAAGCAAGAACATGTTGGCACCAGTGTTTGCGTGCCTGCCATTGTCTCTGCTCACCGGTGTGGAATGCTTTCCCTCAAAGTGTTCTGACGCAGTGTAAATGCTGGCGAGAGTCAGGGAAGCACTCGGTTTCGTGCTCATTACAGAAGACGACAACGTGTTGTTGGAGTCGAATCCAGAAGAAGACTTCTTGATGCCCGGCTTGCCAGCGAGCACTCCCATTATGTTGTTCAAGTTTCCCTGGATGGCATTCAACAAGCTAGCACTGTAGCATCTCATGATAGTGAGGGTCTTTTCGCCAGTCACCGAATTGACAGCATTCACCTCCAAATCGAGTGCAGAGGATTGTCTGAGTTTGGCGGCCAGGTCAACGTTCAAAATCAAAAGTGGAACATCGACCAATTCCTTGTCTTCTTCATCATATTCTTCTTTGAACACCAACAACCAGCTCTTGTGGAGCTCGTAGTTGGCAACAATCTTCACGAAGATGCTGTCGTTGGTGGTCAACATCTCCCACTTGCCGTACTTTTGTTTCCATTTGGACACCTTCAACGACTTTGGTGACGTGGGTGAAATGTAGAAATCAATGGAGTCCTCGGAGTTGATGGTATTCTTTAAGTCCGCAGGAATCACCAAACCATCGTCTAATTCGGGAGTAACAAGACTGGTGGTGGAGTTGTTGCTGGCAATTTCACTTCCGTTGCTGTGAGTGTAGGGCTTGAAGAAGTAGGTAGAAGTCGACGAGGGCAAAGCAAACGGCAGGGGCAATTGACGAGAAGGAGAGTTTGCACGCAGAGGCACGTCATTGGCAGCCAAGATGACTCCATTAGGCTTCTCAATGGATAGGTCAGTTCTTGAATTATTCTGAGGCTTTTGGGCCTGAGCCTGTAGAGTTTTCTGTTGCGTCTTCTGCTGCGTCTTCTGCTGTGGAATCTGCAGTGTAATCTTCTGTGGGGCGTTCTGGGAAATTGGTTCCACTGGCTTAGCTTCGGTCTCCAAAGCATCTCTGGATTTGTTCCTCTTGAACATGCTGAAGAGTTTTCTAGTCTTGGAGACCGAAGGACTTCCGTTGAGGTTATCGACAGATGCAAATGATGGACTGTAGTCTTTGCCGAAATTGGAAATGTTCACCGCAGATCCAGCTGCGTTTCTGTAGACACGGGTGGGGGGAGCAAGCGACAAGTCCGGAAGTGAAGCGGCGTTTTGGGCAACATATTTCGGTTTTGGCGTGACCATCTCGAAACAAGTGATCGATTCGTCGTCGGATCCAACAATTGACTCCGCATCGTCTGCGTAACCGTATTCGGCTGCGACTGAGTGTCTCTGTTCTTCACTTTGCACCACATTCAAGGTGTTTCTGTTGATTTCCTCCGGGCTCTCGATTCCATGGTTGGACAAAGTCTTCCTCATGATTTCCATGGACCCAGAGTGTTGCGAGTCTTCGGAGGTTCTGGGCTTGGCTGATTGCATCGAATCAGTAGGAGATGCCGAGCAATAAGTGTCGATTATGGAGGAAGCTTCATCCGACTCTTCCGACAGAACGGTGTTTATTCCCAAGCCAGAGAGCTGGAGTTCTTGGCTGGACACCAAGTTGGACGTTGTCGGGAAGATCTGGGCCAACTTGGCGTACCAGGCCCGAACAAAGTCGATGTTGGAGCCGGAAACGGCAAACGAATCGCCAGGAGCAGAGTCTATGAGAGAAATGGCGGAGAATTTGATGGTGTTCTCCGAGAGAGCCACGGCCAATTCGTTGACACGGAATGGAGGAAAAAGAAGCGACCGAGGGCCCTCTTTTTCAGGCAATCCCAACACAGCCAATGCATTGTACGAGATGCCTGCAGTGTTGTTGCACAAATCCAACAAGAGCAACTCGACGTTGTGCTTGTTCATTTGAAGATGCTCGTTCTTTGTTCGCTCGATGATTTGGTTCACTGTGAAGAAAGAGGAGACCTTCTGGCCATCAAACGCCTGGATGTTATCAAAGCTGATGTTCAGTAACTTGGCAGATTCCGTGTAGGCCGTGAAGCCGGAAAGCAAGTTGGTGAGACGATCCCGGCACACTTTTAATGTGTCCACCACGAACGGATTACGCAAAATGCAGACTGCCGAGTCGATGAAAGCAGCGTAGCATCCCGTGTGCAAAACAGGTTTTTCAAAAACCTCGTTGTCGTATTCTAGTGGGAAGCACAGAAGGTACTTCTCAAAGACGACAAACCCATCGAACCACAAAATAAACTCGTTCACGAGTTGTTTGAACGGCTCCATATCGTTCCCAGCGCCCAATTCCGTCTGGCAAACTCGAATTGACGTCATGAGCAGGGTATTTTTCGTGCACAAGCCTCTCACTATCGAAGCAAGTTTAGCATCACGTTGGGAAGTTTTTGAAGACCGGATAAGGCCGAGCACCTCGATCAAGGTGTTGTTCTCCTCCTGTTCACACTCAAGAAGAGCGTTGACAATATCGGAAGCGCTCATATAACAAAGGAGCAACCGAAAAGCAGAAAGAAGCAAAGAAGCAGTAGTAAGAGGCAACCAGTAAGAAGCAGTAAGAAGCAAGCAGTAAGAAGCAAGTGGTAAGAAGCTAGCAGTCAGCAATGAATGAATGGAACCACACAAGAATCAAAATGTTGGAAAAGCTGTGCCGCGAAGTGGAGGTGTATTATATATTTCCATTACGCTTCCCCATTAGCTAATGGGATGCGTCTCGTGTTTTGGTGACGCGAAAGAATTAGGCGCGACGCGAATGGAGGGACGTGAATGTCCGCGGATTTTCGCTGGAATTGCACCAGTAGAAGGCGGAAAATTTCTGGGTCTACCAGAACGGACCCCTCGCCTGCAATAATACAATCCACCTTCTTGGGCCCGAATAACTGAAACTAGGCACTCAAGTGCATGCAGGCCCAACTCCTGTCGCAACTTAGCCGCAACAGCTATCCTGCACTGCCACCAAAGATGCAGCGGCCGAATTCGCAAGTTTTCTGGCCCAGTTAGTCAAAGATTGGGCATGTGCAGGTGCAAGCCTCTAAGTTGGAGTGGGTGTTGATGAAGAGAAACTCAGCAGTCAGCATTTATGAAAGCCTCGCAACGTAAATGTGACTATCTTGCGAAACCTACAAGCCAGCTGGACGTAATTCTCCCTTGGCGAACTTGACAACCACAAGACGGACTACGCAATCTCCTTCAGAATGATCCAGTCCACCACCTCGGTCAACCCGTCGCCCGTGATTCCCGAGGCCAATTGCACTCTGTACCGGTCTGGGTTCAACTCCAGCAGGAGATTCAACCCAGAAATAACATCTTGCTGGACCTTCTGCCGTTCTTCCCCGGACAACAAGTCCATTTTGTTGATCACCACCGCAAAGTACGTCCCCACCAACTGGTCCTGCTTGATCACCTTTTCTCGAAGCTCTCTATACAGCTCATTGAGCCGTTGCACACTGGTTCCGTCAATTACCCACACAATGACGTCAGACTTGTCGAAATAGTTGCTCCAGAACGCCCGAAGCGTGGTCTGGCCGCCCACGTCCCACGCGTTGATGTTGTATCCTTTCCACAGAAACGTGTGGATCTGGAACCCCATGGTGGGTGACACTTTGGAGGTGTCCCTGCCCATAAGATGGTTGATTATGGTTGTTTTCCCCGAATTGTCGAGCCCCAAGACAAGCATGCGGATCTCATGGTCTTTGATTTTCTGTTTTCGGATGATTGTTAGAAGACCCATGAAAAGCCAGAGGTAGCAAACTGTGCACCCGTACACCCAAAATACATAACCAAGTCAACTTAGACGAAGAAGCATGCAGCCACCATGGCGAAAGCCAAAAAGCAGCAGTCGATCTTCGACTTCCAAAACACCCAGGAGCTGCCGTGTGTAGATTTGTGCGATGACGATTCCAGCATCTTGTGTCCCATATGCAGCAAGAACATGGCCGTGTGGGCCATGGACGACCGTATCAAGCACGTGGAAGAGTGTTTATCATTGCTTAGTATCAGACTGGAGACGGGGGATGCTCCAGTTGAAGCTCCGAGTTTCCAGGAAAAAGTTGAGCTTGTCAAAGTTAGAAAGGTGGAGACAGAACCAGTGGTGAAGAAGAGAAAGGTGGAATTGGGGGCTGCGCAGAAGGAACGGCTCAAGTACATCAATGCGGCTCCAAAAATCAAGAAAGAGAAGCCAGTGACTGTAGAGAGTGAGGAGGTGCCCAAAGAGCTTCTTCCTTCGTCACGGAAAACACCCATTCCACAACTAAAGATCCTCACGTTTCGCCCGACCAAGGAAACTGAGTACGAGATCTCGGTGGATGCCTTCTGCTACAAGCCACACGAACTGATCCAGCAGTATTTCTTGTCCCATTTCCATTCGGACCATTACGGAGGAATCACTAAGCGGTGGTGCAGCGAGCGAACCATCGATTCCAAGATCGTGTACTGTTCGGTCGTGACCGCACGGCTCCTCACTATCAAGTTCAAGGTGGACCCCGAGTTCATCTTTTCTTTAGAAACTAACAAGAGATACAAGGTGTGGGGGTACGATTGCGAAATCGACGGAGGATTTGAGACCGACGATAAGACCCCCGGTCTCTACGTCACGTCAGTAGATGCAAACCATTGCCCTGGAGCCGTGATCTTTCTCTTTGAGTCCGTCTCTCTCGCTGGAGAATCCACCTATATCTTGCATTGTGGTGACTTCCGTGTCAACAGGGCCATGATGGAGCATCCAGCACTAAAACCGTTCCACGTGAATGGGCAACTCCAGCTCGAGAAGGTCTATCTTGACACCACTTACATGTCACCAAAGTACAACTTTCCGAAACAGGAGGTTGTCTGTGCTTGTGTGGCCGACATGTTTTGCCAATTGAGCCAGGAAGACAAGTTGTTCAACACGTGGTTTGGGACGTCGCTCCAATCCAGAATCACCGACTTCTTGTCCCTCGCGACGCAAAAGAAGAAGAAGTTCCTCATTCTTGTGGGCACATACCTTATTGGCAAAGAAAAGCTCGCGATAGCCATTCTGAGGAAGTTGAGTAACTGCCCGATTTACATCTCCAACATCAACAGCAGAGGTGACAAGATGGAAATCGTTCGGGCGTACAGCGACACCTACCTCGACCTGGTCATTACAGAAAATGAACTAGGAGACGACGGCGACGCCGTGGTGCACTTGGTTCCCATGAAAATCGTAGGAACCGCACAAGAGTTGTCCAACTACTTCAACCATAACCAATATTTCAAACATTTTGAGCGTTGTGTGGGTCTCCGACCTACCGGATGGTCGTTCCAAGACAAAAACAACGATGAGCCGGGAGCCGAGAACGGAATTCCTGTGGAGGCCCAGGAAGTTCCACTCATGGCCACTTTAAATGTCTTGAGAAGCGTGCCTGAATATTCATACCTTGACATTTTGCGACAGAACCCGTCCAAAGCAAGCCGCAAGCTCGACAAAGGCATCTACCGAATCTACTCGCTCCCGTACAGTGAACACCTGTCTTTTCGCGAATTGTCTTTCTTTGTGGTGTTCCTCAATATAGGCCGTGTGATTCCTACCGTCAATACCGAAAACGAGTGGAGTTCGGCGCGAATGGCGGAAATCATCAAACAGTGGGAAACCGTACGCGCCGTCAAACAAGGATCCAAGTTCGATCTTCCCCAGGGTGTTGCCAGTGTGATCCAGGACTTGACACTAGACAACTTTTAGTTGCAAACGTGCATAGAACGGCAGAAATGCGTGCATGGTTGTGCAGGCGTGAGAATAGATAAAACCACTGAACACCACAGCTTTTTGCACCAATGTTGCCTATTCTGTGGAGAGGAACGCCCAAAGCCACCCGGATCACGTTGGCAGCACTCGTGACCGTGTCGCTCACGACGTGGCTAATAAAATCCTACGCAATTGGGAGCGAACTGAGTTCGACTCTGGACGTTGTTCCATACATCCAATTGGTTCCTAGGGCGGCCATTTACCACCCGTGGGTGTTCTTCACTGCGATTTTTGCCGAGCCGGCCATCTTGTCGTTTTTGATTTCTTTTGCTGTGCTTTATGTGTCCACTAGCTACGTGGAGAAGTTCTGGGGCTACCGTGAGGTGGTGAAGTTTGTGTTGATTGTGGGAGGGATCACGAACCTCCTGACGGTCATTGTGACCATCGTCAGTAACATTTTCCGTGGTGACGTTTTGGGAATGGACAAGCCTTTGGGAGGTGGAATTTCGTACTACTTTGGCTTTTTGGTGGTCTTGAAACAGGTCATCCCAGAACACAACGTGGTGTTGTTCCAGGGCCTCCTCCACTTCCGTGTCAAGCACGTGCCCTTCATGTTGTTGCTCATTGTGCTTGCGTGGTCTGGCGTGACCCGGTCGTTGTACCCAGCCGTGCCCTCTGTTGTTTCTTTCTTTGTGTCGTACAACTACTTGCGTTTCAACCAGTCGTTTTTCACGGATCCTCTTTTGCCGGTGACTACTGCCAGCGGAGACCAGAGCAATGCGACCTTGGTGCGTGGAGATGCCTCCGATGCTTTCCAGCTTGTGGAGTTTTTCCCCAGCATTACCAAGCCGTACTTGTCCGTGGTGATCAACGAGATCTATGAGGTCAGTGTGCTTTTTGGGTTGGTGACTCCGTTCAACGATGAGACCATTGAGCAGAGTAACTTGAGAGCGCAGAAGATGACGGAACAGGCCAACCAAGCCAATAAGCTGATCGCCAACTCGGTGGCCGAGAGAAGAAGACAAGTTGCTCTCCAGGTAATTGAGGACAGAATTAACAAGGCATGATGGTGGAGCCGTAGATACAAGAAGAATTAAGGAAGTAGAAGAAACAGGATTCAAAGATGACCTAGGTGTTTTGCAATGGCCATAGTAGATCAACGAAAGAGGATCAAAGATGAACAGGTAGATTTTGAACCGAGAGAGAATTCAAATCCCATAGAGAGAATTCAAAGATGAACAGGTGTGTTTTGAAAATCTCAAGAGAGAATTCATAGATGAACAAGGTGTATTTAGAAATGGTGGTAGCCATAGTAGATACAATGAAAGAACTCAAAGATGACCTGGGTATATTTTGAAAATCCATGGAGAATTCAAAGTTGACCTGGGAAAATACTGAAATCTTTGGTGGTTGCTGAGACTAATTAGTGCGATACCGACAATTTGCCCATTGCATCTATCTGCCCACGCAACAGCAAAAAAATGTTAAAACAAAAAAGCACATAAATTCAGCCAGTTCCCAGAAACCTAAGACCCCACTCTTTTCAATTCCCCTTTGCTGCTCATTTTTCTCCCATTCGCTGCTCATTCTCTCTTGGACCTTATCAACAGGACTGCACACATTTCTCGAATCGAACATTTTTTAACATCCACATCCCATCCTTAACCAATGCTGCTTGCGGTGAGATTACGGCCCAAGAACAGAGCCGGAGCCGGAGACGCGGCACTCTTGCCCGTTCCGGCCTCCTTCAAAAAAATGAAGGCCAAAGGAAACAAGTTTGGTGTTCTTGCAATCGTGTGTCTTGTGTTGTGGTTTTTCAACCCATTGTCGTGGTTCGGGTTCTCCTACCGGTCGCTGGCTCCCAAATACCCACCGGCACACCCATTTAGCAGTCTCAATATAATAGAGTCGACCTCCAAGTACATCTATCCTCCAATCGAAGATGCTCCAATCTTGAAAGTTTTGGGCATCCAGAGACTCGTGAGAGAAACGAGAGTTCGGGACGCCAGGATGCCCGAAGTCGAGAAACTGGTGTTGCAGTCGCTCAACGTTCTCGACGACCCCAACCCGATTGCCCAGAAAATGAAAGAAGAGGCCGAGAATTCCATGTCCGACGAGATCAGGGCGAAAAACCACTTCAAGAACAGGGAAAAGATAGTATTCAGGCCGAAATCCAAGGCAGATTACCCCAAGGCGATCGTTGTCACCGCCATTTCTTTCGAGAAATATAGCATGGACGGGTTGGCCAAGATCGTGCAGAACAGAATCAACTATGCCCATGGCCACAATTTCGGGGTGTATGTCCGGTGGTACGAGGAGTTCGTTCCTGTGATGAACTCGATCAACTTTTTGCAGGACAAGGAAAGGGCAAAATGGGTTCGTTTGCACTGTCTTCGAGCTGCCATGTTTGCGTTCCCTGAAGCCGAGTGGTTTTGGTACATTGACGAGGATGGGCTTATCATGAACGAGAAAGTCGACCTTCTTGAGTATTTGCTTGCACCTGAAGCGTTTGAGCTCGCCATGTTGAGAGAACAGCCGGTGATCCCTCCCAACGGCCTTATTAAAACTTACAAGAACTTGAAAACGGAACAGATCAACTTGATTTTCACGCAATCCGACTCGAAGATCGAAACAAACTCGTTTGTGGCGAGAAACAACGAAATCGGAAGGGCCATTCTTGACATTTGGGGCGACAGGCTTTACGTGAACTACAACAATTTCCCGTACGGGCCCGACTCTGCCATCACTCACATTTTGCAATGGCATCCATTTGTGTTGAGCAAAACGGCAATTGTTCCAGCCAGAACAATTAATTCTTTGCATAACAGGGTCCCCTTGGCTGACGACGCCAAAAAAGGTGACCAGTCTCACTATTACGCGGGCGACTTGGTTGCCCAGTGGTCCGACTGCGAAAGCCCTCTTTCCTGCGAGGAAATCTTGAACGGATACGCTCTTCCAAAGAATAAGTAGCATAAACACGTCTAAAAGAGTATTGTATAATACGACTATATGATAAACCTGGATAATAAACAATTTATAAAACAAACTTAGAATTGTTTGGTGGTGTAGCTCTTGACGTTGGATGGAGTGAAACTCCAGAAGGTGACCGAGCCAGTAGAACTCCACCAAGAAGACACCTTTCCAGTATCGTTGTTGGTGACACCTCTAGGTTGGAAGACACCGTCCAAGAAAGAAATCTTCAAGTTGCTTCCAAAGGACTTCGACAACTTAGAAGCAGCCACGGCAGGAGCCACGATAATGACGACAAAGAGAACCAAAATCAAGAAGTACAAGGTACAGTACTTTCTCACAATTCTCTTTCTCAACTTGGCCTGCTTCAAGGAATAGATAGGAGGTCTGATGAGTCTAGAAGGCTTCAACCAGAACAACATAGTTGAGTGCCATCTGTCAATCAATGGAATGAACAAGATTGGCAATTGCACAAACAAAATGACGTGAGCCAAGATGAAATCACCTGCAAACTCAGACATTTCAATGATCTTGGCACAGAATTCTCTGGATGGTTGGGTGAAGGCCATCCAACCCATACCAGTTCCATACCACTTACCAGTCCAGAAAGCAGTGTTGGACTTGTCGTTCTTGAATTCTCTAGTCAAGAAGAGCAAGGTCAAAAGCTTGAACAAAGTTCTTTGGATGTAAATCATGGTAGCAACTCCCAACAACATCCTTGCGAAGTTGAAACCTTCCACGACCCAAAGAACGATGAAGAAGATCAAGTGAACGATAACGGCAACACCATGGGCAACACCGGCCATGACAGCACCGGTCTTCTTGCAGCACATACCCAACATTGGACCAGCACAACAAGACAATCCAAGACAGACACCCAAACAACCCATGTCAATAACAACTGGAGCCAAAGAGCAAATCACAATTCTAAGAGCAGAATTGACCAAAATAGGTTGATTGGAACCATTGGGGTTGTCGGTCCATTCGGTGACACCTGTTTGAGCGTTGATAAAGGTGTATCCCACAAACAAACAGGCAGTGTAGAAAACACAAGGCAAGAAATCAGCGAGGAACACGTTGGATCTGTGGGCTCTGCTAGCATCACCAGCGGCCTTTTCAGAAATGTCTCCAGTCAACTTTCTCTTGAAACCAGTAACTCTAGATCTCGAAAGCTTGATGTAACCGATCCAGGAGTTTCTGTGCCACTTGGTGTTACCACGAGACAACCATCTAATAAAATCACGGTAGTCAATGAAGAAATCTTCCCAAGCGAATTGATGTGGGTTGAAAACGAACGGAGAGAACATCAACGCGGACAAAGAAGCCCAGAACCACAACAATGGGGCTTGCCAGTGTGCAACAGTTCCAAACAACAAAATCAACATGCATCTCGCACCCATGTAGATAGCAGAGTCAGCAAATCTGGAGAACAAGATGGAGAACGGAATACGCGAAGTAGCAAATCCTCTACCAGTAGAAATATATCTGGCACCACCAACAGTCATGTCTGTGTACAAGGAATTGGAGTAGATTTGAGCAAGGAACACCTCGAACAATGGAGACAAGGAAACGAAATGTCTGCAGAACCTCTGAGTAGCCTTCCAAAGACCTCTCTCAATCAATTCTTGAACAACCAATGGAATAAACGAGATGAAGAAAACAATGAAAATAGACAAGGTGTAACGTCTGATCCAATCAACAGCTGGGGCCAAGTTGTAACATCCAAATGGTCTCAAAAGATCGGTGACTGGAACGTTTTTGTCGTAAATGCACATGACAGATTCGTGGGCCAAGGAGTTCAAGTTAGCCAAGACCAACATGAAAGTTTGCAAAGACAATTGAATGAACAAGTTATTGATGTGGAAACCAGGGTGACCGTAATAGAAAGACAAGAATCTGTCCAATGGCAATTGCGTGGACAAGTAGTAGTATTCTCTGGACAACATCTGTTCACCCATACCGGCACCAATCTTGGTGGTAAAGTTACAGATAGAACCGAAACCCATATCCCTTCCCTTACCACACTGGTAGTACTCACAGTGCTTTATTCTTCCACCTCTCAACATTGCGTTCATACCAGCATAAATATCTTCGTTCAAGTGCAATCCCTTTTGAGCCTTGGAAACACCACCTCTAGTCAACATGAATGTAGCATTCAAGAAATCAGGGTGACCATAATGCAATTTTCCACCAATCTGGGCCAACGTTCTAGCAAACAAGGTTCCGAAAGTCTGTTCCTTACCAGCAGCAACGTCACCCAAGACACCAGAGTTTTCAGAGAAAATGTATTCTCTGGCACCCAAGATAGCGACTGGAGCAGTCTTCTCAGTGTCAGTTTGTTTCAAGTTTGGAGCGTAAGGGTTTTCGTGTTCAACATTCAATTCTTCGAATTCAGCCAAGACAGATCTAATCTTCAAACATTCTTCGAGGTAGTTGTCCTGGTTAGCATCAATCAATTGAATGTACTCACCTCTGTGGAAAACAATAGCATGATTCTGGTTATCGGACTTTCCGTCTCCCAAAATTGGGTTACCGGACAATTGAACTCTGAATTTAGGACGACGTCTACCGTTCTCCAAAACCTCACAATGACCATCAATCAAAGCGGAATAGACACGGGGTTCCTCGTCCTCATTCAAAGGTGGTTCTTCATCCAAGTAGGCAATCTGCAAGTCTGGGTAAGCTCTCAACAAGAATTCGGCGTTTTCCATCTCATCTTCCTTGAACTTAGACAATCTCTGCATAGATACGACAAATTTGAATTTTCTTCTGGCCATCTTTTCCAATGCCATTTCCAAACCTTCTGGGTCTCCACCAAAGTATTGAACCAATTCAGGGTTTTCGACACGGTACAACAACTTGATAGCTCTGGCATAGTTCATGAAACCAGAAACAGTACGGTACAAAGTTTGGGATCTCAAGGAAGCCCAAATTCTCGTTCTCAAGGTGTATTCAGGAGCGGCAGACTTGAAACCGATACAATAGAATGGCAAATCGTCAATCTTTGACTTCAAGCCATCTTCGTTCAGTCTCTCCTCGTCTGCACCATTTTCGTAGGCAGCCGTTTCTTCAGCCAAAATCTTGGTGTCCTTAACGAAACAGTCCCATTCAACAGGGTGCAATTGCTTCAAGTATTCCAACAATGTAACTCTGGAGAACTGGTCATCTTCTCTGATAATTTCTCTCAATGACAACAAAATCTTTTCGGAGTAGTGTGGGGTGAAAACAGTGAAAGTAGGCATGTTGTCAACTGGCAATGGCTCCAAGATTGGAGTAGCCAAGGACTGGGCGAAGAAGCTGATACGTCTTTCGGCTTCAGAGTTTCTTGGGAAGAACTCAGTCTCGAAGTTGTTGTCATCCTGGGAAACGAAGAAAGTTGGAGCTCTCAACGTTCTCTTGCCCTCAATTTCAGAAGGAACCTGGTGATATAACAACTTTTGGACGTGGTCAATAGCCAACAAATGTTCTCTGTACATGGAGATCACAATAGCGTTCCAAACTTGGGAAATCAAGACCTTTGGCTTGTACTTGATTTCCATCTCAGTAGTAGCCAAAATCTTGGAGTAGATTCTCTTTGGCAACCTAGTGAAAATGTTTCTCCAAGGGGTCAAAATAGAAATACCCAAGTAGAAAGAACGACCAATGGAGAAGATACAGTTGCAGATAATGTACCACATGTAGGTATCCAAGAAGAACAACAACAAGTCGACAAGGAACATCAATCCCAAGACAACCTTAGCCTGCTGTCTGCACAAAGCATCACCAAACCACTTATCACCATTACATCTCATAGTCATGGTAGACAAATTTCTGATAGGATCTCTCAAGGACAAGGTCAAGAAGAAATACGACTCAACCAATTTAGCTGCGAAGACGAGAACCCAGAGAAGGTACGACATCCACATGTCCAAACCCTTCAATTTGTAGAAGTTAGCGGTGAACATTTGAGAAGCATAGTAAGATCTTGATTTCTTGTTCATGTATGAGGTGAACAAACCACCCAATGGCATCACAGCAAAGAATACCAAGGTTGCAATTGCAATGAAGAAACCGACAATGGAAACAATGTGAGCGGATTTAGAAATTGCTGCCAAACCAGCCCAGTAGAACACGTATGCAACTGGAGCAACGTTAGCAAGGAAGATCAAGACCAAAAATACCATACGACGGGACAAGTGCTGAGCACCAGCCCATTCTCTTGGAACAAACATCCATTCGAAAGCAGTAGCCAAAATTTCAAGGAAAGCAGCAATACATCCACCAATTGCTGGAGCAGCCCACTGAGAGGAAGCAGTTGGCTTGTTATTAATAGTCTGAACATAGTGCAAGGTGTACAAGGTTGGGGAGTTGTAGGCGGTGTACATCCAGTAAACGGTTCCGTGGATGATCCAAATTCTGTTGAAGTTGGTAACGAAATGCAACCAAGTTCTGATCTCTTTGTAGGTCTTAAAGAAGACATTTTGCCATTCAACGTCACCCAATCTCAGGTATCTTTCTTCCATTGGAATGTCGACCAATCTGGAGCCATCGGTGAAGATGATTCTGGAAATACCCTCTGGGTACCAAAACAACTGGTTAACATCATCGTAACCGATAACTTCATTGTGATCCTTCTCACGCTTAACAAATCTACCCTCGTAAACTTCATAAACCTGAGATCTCAAGAATCTGTAGATAGGAGTGATGACTCTGTTCAAGTAGTCACCTTCAGGAACTGGTTCCTGTCTCTGCTGGCACTGAGGAGACAACAAATGGTCCATTGCCATCTTGTAAATGTAACAAAGACATTCAGAAGTGAAACGAACTTGGTTAGCTTCTCCCCACAACAACAAGTAAAGGGAAATGTCTCTGACTCTTTCTTCAGGGCTCAAGGAGTTCATCTTAGCCTTCCATCTGATTTCAGCTGCGTCCAAAGAGTAGTCGCCCTCCAATTCGTTGGCCAAGGCGTCCAAGTCCTGGCCATGTTCTTCCACAGCCTTTCTGGCCTTCTTGGACTTCTTGGAGGCCTTTCTGGCCTTTCTACCCAACTTTCCCAAGCTCATATTGGCGAAACCAATGGATTCGTCCAAATCTTGTTGGGATGCAAAAAACCATCTTCTGTAGTTGGCATTTTCACCACCAATGTAGTCAGCGTGCAAAGACAACAAAGCCTGAGCCGGAGACATACGCGAGGATCTGGAGTCCAACAAAGTCATGAAGTAATCGAACATGTTTCTCATCGAGTCTCTTTGGAAACCAAACTTGTTGGTCAAGTCGATGAAAATATCTTCGATGTGCTCAATCTTGATTGGAGCTTGTGGGTCGGCAGACCAAGCAGGGTAAGGCAAGTTAGACGACAACTGGAACTGAGTTGGGTCGTAGTTTGGGTTGCCACCGTAGATTGGAGTGGATGCACCGGACGATCTGGCACCAGCATAACTCATCTGCGATGGAGTGTACTGAGTACCGTGCTGGTCGTATCCAGGAGTGCCTGGAGCCTGGCCACCACCGTAGCTGAAGTCAGAAAAGGCTTCAGGGTCAGCATTGTAACCGGCGGCGTTCTGTTGGCCGTAGTTTTGGTAGCCGTCCATGTCATACGGCTGCTGCTGGTACTGCTGACTTGGGTCGTAGAATTCACCACCTTGTTCGTACTGAGCAGGGTGACCCGTCTCGTCGTAGGGACCCTGCTGATAGTAAGGTTCACTACCAGCATGACCCTGCGGCTGGTTCGGATCGTAGTAGTTATGATTGTTATCGGAAGACATCTTTTTGAGTTAGTAAAGCGTTGAAGAAACGCGCGAGGTCGGAAGCGAATGGAAAGGTTTAGGATATTGGGCAGATCAGAAGAACTTTTTCATAAACGCGAACAGGCACTGTCAAAAGAATGAAGTTGCCGCGGCCGAGAAAGAACGGATCTCCAAGATATAGAGAGCTCGCAAAGTAAAAAAGAAATGGAAAGCGTCTGATAAATTTAGAACAGATGGGCGTCGCAAGTGGATGAAACGGGAATGGGAACGTTCGAATCAGGAAGGCTCGGATCGGAGCCTGCAGGATCCGGCACGGACGTATGATCTCGGTGTCAAGGGGTCCCGCCGGAGAAAACTGGATAATTGGAATTTTTGGAATGTTTGGTTTCTCTGATTTGGAGACCGTTCTTCATGACTTCAACACTTGCCTCTGCGGTCTTTGCCCAAGCTCTGCCTTGAAGAACAGGGGTCAGAAAAGCCGCGAAAAAGAAACGATGCGAGCCGCACGTGATCCATACCGGACTAGTCAGGAGCCCGGAATTCAGCAAAGATGTGGCAGTTGGCCAGAAACACAAGCTTACTGGTAGCTGAGGTATGACAACAAGGTTTTCCAGTGTCGGTGTGGCTTTGACGGAATTAAGTATGAAAATCCAGCACGTGACTAGAAGGCACGCGAGAGGCGCAAGCGCTGCTAACAACATCCCTTGCTTCTCGACAGCAAACACAGGCTTAGCCAAGACTGCTTGAGATCGCCAGAGGAACGAAAACGGAAAAAAACCACGAGAAACCACGAAAACCACAGAAATTCCAACCACTTGCACTTTGCCCACGGGTGTTCACAGAGGACGTTCACAATGGGGACAGTTCAACCAATTCGCTATTGAGCAACCATAAAAACAAGACATACCTTTCGATAACAGAACAGCGATAAGAAGAAAAGAGGAAATCAGAGAAAAGAATGCGGCCAGATCAGGGTGTATTTTCCAAACACGAGTATTGCACGACCAGTCGCGAAATGAAGGAGACATCGCAGAATTAGGGAATCGCGGGATTTCAGGCTGTGAAAGAATAGGAGACCGCAGAAGTGTTTGTTATTGGTACCGTGGATATTTTTTATTTGTGGATTGATCGTTGATTGTTGATTTTGTTTGTTGGTTTGGTTACTGATTTTGATTGATTTTGAATTGATCGTTGATTTTGATTTTGATGTTGATGTTGATTTTGATTTTGATGGTTGATTTTGATTGTGCGTTGCATTAGTTTAAACGTAGGTCCACGAATTGGTGAGATTTTGATTGTTTTTGTCGAATCTGCCTTCATTGTTGTTCCAGGACGTTTCTTGTCACGTGACCAATATGCAATTTATCCAAAGGGCGACATCTACAATGTAGTGGTTGGTAGGATGGGAGCTTAAACGGTAAACCGGAGCGGATATTGTACTAGATCGAACGGTATTAAACTTGAACTTGCGGTTGTCAAAATTGACAGCATTGCGTTTCTTTGTCGAAGGTTATGCAGCTTGCATTCTGCACTTTGGCAATTTCTCAGCATTGCATACCAATTATTTTCTGGCTTTTGTAACCACGTAATCGAATCGAGGTGGCTTGACCAATGCCATCTCGACCCATGTATTCTCGACCAACTTAATCTCAACCAATTTAATCTCAACAAACTTTATCTCGATCAATGTATTTTCGACCAATAATCAATTCTTGACCTTCCACGTCTACTCGGCCCATCCCAATTCTCCCAACTCCTTCCGGATGTCGTCCTCCTTATTGATCTTGCTCACCTGTGTGTCTTCCAACTGCTCGCCCAGAGCCTGCTTCATCTTCAACGTTTCGATGGCACGGAGCTTTTTCAACAACGACCGAATCTTCTTTTCCTCCAACGACACAACTCCTCCAACGACACCAGCCTCGGGTGCGGGGCTGGCAGACTCAGGCTCCACAGACTTCTTAGCCTCTCTCTTTTTTCTGTTCTTGGCTGCGGTCTTCAGCTCCTTTGGTGGCACGATGACAGCTCCAGGAACCACTCTTCTGGCTCCAGAGGCCCCAGGAATCAACCCATTCGGAATGCTGCTCTGCATTTCCTTCTGGTACAACGAAGTGGACGTGGCTGCCACCCCAGAGTTTCTGGCATGCGGTGGTCTGTAGGCCCCGGCAGGTTTCTTGACGGTGTCTCCTCCAGTCAAAGCTGCACGTTTGGCAAGATATTCCTTGGCAGTATCGTGAGGCTCGGGGCACGCCTCCAACTGTCTCATGCCCGGGAACTTGGAAAGATGCTGTGGCTTCCACGCAATGGAGAACAACTCGGAGTACTCACGGTAGAACACCAATTTTCCACTGGCATGCCAAACCTTCAACCCGTTGTCCACACGCAATCTGGGGGCCGTGGTGGCAGTCAAAATGAAACGGCCACATGGCGACCACTCGCACACCGAGGTGTTCGAGGCCTCAAATGTGCACACCTTGCTGAACTTGTTCTGGCGATCGTACACGTCCACCGTGCCCTGCAAGTTTCCGAATCCGGCCACCAACACAAAGCGGCCGTGCGGAGAGTATATTATGGTGTTTCTGGGGGCCGTGGGCAACGAGAAAATGGCATTTCCCCGCGCGTCGAAGAACGTGGTTTCCGACGGCATGAACCCGTAGCTCACAGCAAACTCTCTGGCTGAAGGAGACCACGTGATGTCGTGGATGGGGCCCTCGCGCTTCAAGTCGATGCGCTCGTAGGACCCTGCGATGCCCAATAAATACAAGTTGGTTTCTCCGTAGTACGACTTGTTGCTGGTGTCGTGGTCCGTAGACGCCAACGCCAACAACGCCGTGCCCAATGCGTTCCATTTCAACTGGCACTTTTCCGCCTTGAAAAACGTTTTCGAGCAAACGGGCTGGTTGAAGTTTGGAATGTTGTAGATTTGCACCTGGGCCGGTTTTCCACCCTTTTCAGGCACGAACACAGCCACCGAGTGGTTCAAGCCGGGGCTCATCTGGAAGTTCTGGAACGTGTTGCCGTCGTGCAACTGGAACTTGTACGTTGGTTTTTTGATGTCGAACTTGTCGGTGATTTCGAAAAAGTGGATTTCCTTGTTGTTGAAGTTTTTGGCCATGATCTTGCTGTCCTGGGTGAACTGCGGCTGCCACCCACCCTGCTGCTTGTTGGACCACTGCGTCACCACAGCCTGGAGCTGCACGTCGTAAACGTGCACGTTTTCGGACCACACTCCGCTTTCTCGATCGAGCAAAATTGGTTTGGTGAAAATAGCCAAGAAACGCCCGTTAGGCGAAAAATGCATGTCGAACGTGTCCTTCACGTCCACCTGTGCCACGATCTCCGTGCCAGGGGCGCCATCTTTGGTGTTGACCAAGACAACCTGAGTTGGTTGTGTGTAAGCAAAATATTCTCCATTTGGACTGTAGTTGGCCCACCTCACCTCAGCGGTGGGTTTCGGGAAATCTGTGATCTCCTCGTAGTTTTGAATCAAGTCGACCGATCTCGGCTGACGACCTGGAGGTTAGTACGCTGGATTTGGAGAATCATGTGGTGAATATGGAGGGCCTGTGAATATGGAGGGCCTGTGAATTTAGAGGGCCTGTGAATTTGGTGGTTCCGGGTTTCTACCCAAACTCACACAGCGCCCGGTAGGCAAACGGTACATACAGAAAAATTGGGTATTCCAAGACATGGTGGTCTGTGTGAAGAATGGAGTGGGAAAGAGAAGAAATTTCGTTCTGGTGCCGAAAATTTTTGAGCGCGAACACTACGATCGGTATTGAAATTGACATGGTGGGATTTGAAAATGCGGTAAAGGTGACATTTTGATGAAATTCGCTCCGTATTCGCTACGTATTCGCTACGTATTCGCTCCGTATTCGTTCCGTATTCGTTCCGTATCACTTCGGATTCGGCTTGGTTGTGGTCGGGGTCCATAATATTCTTGTGTATTTTGTAAGTCTCATTAGAGTATATCATTATTCTAGTGATTGATGCTAAATGTTAACATGCTGCTTTTATTTTCAACAGATTCCCCATCTTCTTAGCATCCATCGTGTTGTCTAAACAACATACCCAAGTCGTTCTGCCTCAGCGTACCATTCGTGAGGGTCGCCCTGGGCAATGTCTTGTTCTGCCAATTGGCCCATGACGTAGAAAGCCTCAGGAAAACTGAACTCTTTGCACGCCCTTTCACACCACATAAGTGCCCTATGTGGATCGGGCTGCGGAATGTGCTTGCTTGTTCCGTTGGAGCCACACATAAACCATCTGCTGATTCCCAACATGGCCTCGGGATGACGCTTGAATTTCAACGGCGATGTCGAAGCCTTGATGAACCACAGGATGGACTTGTTGGCATTGCGATTGCGGTTCAAGTCGCCGCTTTCATAGATGTGTCCTAGCTTCACTTGTGCTTGCATGCAGTGGAGCTTGGCACCCCGGTTGTAGTACGTCAAGCTCTTGGCGTAGTTGACAGGTGCAAACTCCAACGACGCCTGGACAAATTCGTCGTCGGGAGTCAAGTCTCCAGGGTAGATGCCTTCGTAAATCTTGCCCAATTGGTACGAGGCCAACCCGACCACCTCCTCAAGCTCGTCTCTGTCGTCTCCACCAAGCTGAATGTCCTTGGATTCCATGTCGATGTCCGACAAGTTGACGAAGTACTTGAAGAATCTTGTCAGTCGGACCTTGGGCACCATCAAATAAATCACGGCAACCTGGTAAATGGCCCGGTTGTAGCCCATCTTGGCTGCGTTCATGTAGTGCGTGAAGGCCTCGTCAAACTTGTCCTCGGATTGCTCTTGCTCGAAAAGCTCGCCCAACTTGAAGTGGGCCTGGAAGAACTCCGGGTTGAGCTCCAAACATTTTCGGAAGTAGTGCTCGGCGTCGGCGTCATTAGGAGCGATTCCAAAATCCTGCTCGTACTTCGCAACATAGTCGTTTCTGAGAAGACACCCGTAGATGTAGCATGCTTCGGCGAATATCTTTCTGTTCTGCGGTTGGTTGCTACGGTCCAATTCCTTGAGGATTTTCTGGAGGTGGGTGACGGACGACTTGACAAACGACTGCCTGTTTCCTGCTGCCTGGTCGCTGGAGATGCTTTCTCCCTTGATGTTGATGTACGAATAAAGCTTGTAGTTGGTGGCCGTCATCAACATCTTCATCCACTGCAACCTGTACTCGTACGTCTTGTTGCCCTGGGCAATGACCCGGCGAAGCAGAATGAACTCGTCGATCTTGGCGTTGATCGTACTGTCAGAGGATCTGGGCTGGCCTGGTGGAGGAGAACCCGACGAGACAGGACTCAAGTTGCTGTAGATGGGTCGCATCTGCTGCTGCATCTGTTGGAGCTGTTGGATTTGCTGTTGCACCTGGAGCTGCATTTGTTGAATGTACGGAACAGCTTCAAGAGGCACGCTGTCGGTACTCTGGCTCCGGTTGTGCATCTCAAAACTCACCTCGGAAAGCTGAGGAGTACTGGCAAAAATCGGAGCAGTACTGGCAAAAATCGGAGGCGGAGGGCCGGGCATGGGAGGAACAAACTTCTTGGACCTTCGAGACAGCTTTCTCAGAGCCGTGGTCTGTGTGGCAACCCTGGTGGGCTTGCGGCCAACCACGAAATTTTTCTCGCTTTGCAAAGAGTTGTAAGAGCTCGTAGAAGCCGACGATTCCTGCCGATTCAAGCCAAGAGACGACTCGGAGATGGACGGTGGAGGAGGCAAGTCGGTGACGACCAGGAGGGCGTTGAGTTCGGCCTGGTCGGGAATGATCTGGCCAGGAATGATATTCTGGCCAGGAACGATATTGTCCTCGGTGGTTTCTGACGTTTCTGTCCGCTGGCTCTCTGGACGGTCGCTGCCCAAAGTGATGTCGGTGGTGTTGGCCGAGTCGTCGTAGAGAAAGGCGTAGTCGGAGAACTGGTCGCCGTTTTCGTCCAATGCGAGGCTCAGCAAGCTCTGGGCCACGGACGAGAAAGCTCTCAGAGGCATGCGAGAGGATGCAAGACGGCTCAATCTGGGAGGTTTCATATCCTGAGAAGCAAGGCGTCGAGCCTTGGATGCAGTTGCTTCAAGAGTTGCTGGAGCTGGTGGAGTGGTTTCCGCAGTATCAGGCCCACGAGTATCAGGCCCACGAGTATCAGGCCCAAGAATTTCAGGCCCAAGAATTTCAGGCCCAAGAATGGGCTCGACTTCGGAAAATGATCTTCCCGCAGCCTCGCGCTCAGGACGCAACGCACCCAAAGGAGTGGCCCCGTTTCCGTCGATTTGTTCCTCAATTGGAGTTTCTTGCATCGGACTGGCGACGTTCATCGAAATTGCTCGGCTCTTTTGCACGTACTCTAGGGCCACCAGAGGAACCGACGACGACCTGTTGGACTTGATGGTAGACATCCGCGAGTTGCGCAACAATCCACTGTCCCGTGCCTTGGGCATCTCGTTCGCATATTGCATGTACGGGCTGTTGTGCGTGATCTGCGCAGGTGGAGTCACTGGAGCCATGGAAGTCGCACTCATAGCATATGCTGGAGCCGGTGCCATGCCGGGAGGGTACATAGAATTGCCTTGGTCTGGGCGACTCTGGTACGTTGCCATGGCCGCATAATATTGCTTCCACTGCTCGTAGTAGGGATGTCTTTCGGACATTCTGTCGGAGTCTGTGTCGGATTCCGACCCCGATTCCGACTCGGACTCGCTGGCTTCGCTGGTTTCTGCAAAAAGACCCGGCGTGGTTCTGGGTGCGAACTGCCCCATGGCCTGCGTCTTGGGCTGAGGTTGCGTCTTGGGCTGATGCTGCGTCTTGGGCTGATCTTGCGACGCATTGGGCTGATATTCCGCCTGCGGACGCGGTATTTGTTCTTCGCTGTAGCTGGCAGTGGTCGCATACCCTTCGGGTTTTTTTCGCTGTGGCTTCTGGTATCCTTGCACCGGAAGACTCTGTCGATTTTGTTTCTGGGAAATTCCGAAAACCTGCTCTGGGACGTTTACAGGTCTCCTGGGGCTCATATTCAGAAGCAGGCTAGGCAGGTGACTACGGAGACCGGGGCGGCCGGGCAGGTTGTGGGGCAGGTGGTTCGCCAGATGGCTCTTTTTTTGTGGACTTCCTGGCGGTGGGCCCTGGTTTTTGATGTCCTGGTACTGGGTGTAGCTGGCACTGATCAAGGGCATGGAATGTCTGTTTGAGGCGGCTTCTTTCAAGCTGAAATCTTGTTTTCTTGTGTCTTGCGAAGAACAGGACGAAGCCGACACCGTCAGCAGAAACTCGCTGGCCTCAGTTCCGGAAGATTCTGAGGTGTGGGTTCTCGAGTGGCCCTTGTAAGGCTGGGACACCAACGGCCGGGGCCATCTGTCGTTTTTGATTTTCGAGAAGAGCCCCATGACAAGGACTGATTGCACGTTCGTTGACAAGTGAAGTCTGGCTTGTAGGAGAAGACGATGTGCAATTCAATTCAGGCACAGAATCAGTGCATTTGCACTTTGCCGAATGAGGGAAAACAATAACAGAGGCTTGTACGACTTGGGCCTAATTATAGAGCATTCCCATGCAGATCTGTGAATGTGCGACTTTTCACGAAGGTGGCACCTAGGAAGAGGCAACTGCAGAGGTTAGCCCGTTGGCCGATTTCTTGGCCGCAATGTGAAATCTCTTGTGTGGGCCCCGGCCAAGGGTTCTTGTTCTTAACAAGGGTTGGCCGTGCTCCAAAATGTGACTTCGCATCCAATGCACCGGTGCCTTCGCTGTGACCGGGACAACGTCCTATCTCCGAAATTAGCACGAGTCGGGCATCGGCCTATTTCCTCTATTACAGTTCCTGTTTGGGCGGTGCGAATTTTTTTGAGGCCATCATGTGCGTCTGCGTTTCTCAAATTTCATCATTCTCTTAGATTCCTGCCTAACGCAATTTATTTTCAGAGCCTGCTCGCCCAAAAACTAAATTTGGACAGAGATATTCACAATGTCATAAATTTGCATCCAAATTTGCAAATCTTCAAGCGTCGGGCTCATTTGCAGTGCATGGTTTTCTTGAAAGTTCGATAAAAGAGGGCTCCACTTGCACCGGGTAATTTGCAATTTTGACGGTTGATGTTGCTGTGACCTTCACAGAACATCTTCTCAAAAAATTTTTTTCGAGGGCATGAGGCGTTCACAACCCGTCCTAAGGTGTAACTTGATTTTCTTTGCAGCCAACTGGTGAATGGTACTACCACGTTTGGGTATCCCAACGTTTTCATTTTGTTTAATCAAGTTACCCGGGGTATGCAACCTAGGGTGAAGTGCTTGCGGAGCAAAAAGGAGATTTGTGGATCCAAATCCATGTTTGGCGCTTAAAAGCAATCAAGCATGATTTTGTATGTGATTCTATTTTTGCTGCTTAATTGATGGTTGCGCAGGCCTTGGCACATGAACTTAATTTGACTTAGAGTGTCGTGCGACTTTGCCATCTCTTTGATATAAAGCTCCAATGCGACATTCATTCTCAGTGGCACAGGTATGTCATTGATCAAGCGAGCTTTAGTTCGATACATGAGGAATTGCTCCCAATTTTGAAGGTCTAGACGAGTGACATGAAATCACATCCCAACACATGTTCAGCAAACTCAAGTTGCTGATAATGTAAATGGTGTCGTAAGTTTTCCTTCAGTTCGTGCATCTGTCTTGCAGCCAATACTCGGCTGTTGGTCAAGTTAGAAATAATCCATAACAGTAGAAACAAAATTAAAGCTACTCGACTGAATAATGACAGATCCCTGACAAAGATTGTCAAGCAAGTTTGTATTGAGCCTCACTAGCATCAATAGGAATATTTACGTGAATTCTGGACGTTATACTGTCGGAGGCCAACATCTACACAGTTGAGAAGCTTTTGCTTTCAGTCGTTTATGTTCTATCATCACACTAAACTCCCTTGTATTTCGCTGACGTCATAGCAACTTGAAGAGCCAGAGATACTTTGAATACGGAAAAACAGGGGAACTTCGAAGTAGATGCTGAAGCACCACTTTACACTCTAAATCAAATTGATTCAATTCTGATTGATCCGTCTCTTAAGGCTCTGGCGAGACTCACACTGAAACGGAAGATCCTCCCAGGCTACCGAGTTTTCGAACCCAGCAAACTTTATTTCTAAAATTGAGAGCCACATATCTTCAGATTTCTAGATTGTCCGTGAGTAAGTGCTTCACCTGGTGAACTTGACAACCAGATTGTCTTTCGCAACAAAAGAGACAGCCCAGATCCCTCCTGGCATTGAAGCATGTTCGAATCTAATATCGGCAATTTCCATCCCCACGGATCCTTCAAGGTCATCCAATCAATGTGGATGGAAAACTGTGGGTTGTGAGAGTTGTAGTATTCACCTACCATGTCATGACAGAACTACAAAGATAGGGCGATCCAAACTTTTTTCGCATCCAAAGTGGTTTGCCCTAATTTCTTCTGTTCGATGAGAGATTCGCAAAGAAAAGGAGGGTTGCTGACAAAAGGGAGCACGTCAAAGCTGGAACACAACATCCCAATTCAGGCGTCCTCCTTCAAACACAGCTTAGTAATGGTTGCTTGCCACGGTTATGAACACCTGCAGCCACAGTCATCTTCTTCACTGCGAATTCTCCACTGTGCAACTCCACAGTGCGTGGTATATAAGTGCCAATCTCGCTAGATCCGATCCCCAAATATGGTTCACGTTTCCGCTGTGACATACACCGAGACCAATCCGGACGTCTCCGAAGCTTTGTTCAACTCTACTGTGGAAATTGACCCAGCTAAGCTCGCTGACAATGAGGTGTTGATTGCTGCTTTGGGAATTCCCATCAACCCTTCGGATCGCAAACAGATCGACGGGTCATACAAGCTGCCAATTACCTTCCAGAAATTGGGACAAGATGCCAACGAGAAGGAAGTGGCCGTGGGAGGAAACGAGGGTGCTTTCCGTGTGATTGCAATTGGTGCCAAGGTGAAAGAATACAAGATTGAAGACGTGGTGATTTTGAAATTGACAAGTTTTGGAACGTGGAGATCGCATGCTATCGTGAGAATCACCGAGGAAAATCCTGATCCGTTGATCGTGTTAGGCTCCAGGTTGAGCATTGACGATGCTGCGACCATTTCGACCAATCCGTCCTCTGCATACCAGCTCTTCCACGATTACGTCCACGATTGGAATGAGGGTGACTGGATCGTCACCAATGCCGGCAACTCTTTTGTCAACAAATACTTGTTTCAAATTTTGAAGCACCATAAAGTCAAGTCCTTGGCTGTGGTGAGATCGAAGCCTAATTGGGACGAGGTTGTTGACGAATTGACAGGGCTTGGTGCTACGAAAGTCATCACAGAGGAAGAATTCGTTGCCCCAGACTTCACCACTTCCAAGCTTCCGGACATTGTTGGATCAGGCCGAGTCAGAATTGCATATGACTCCTTGGGAGGACACACCACCCCCAACTTGGCTGCTTCTCTTTCGAACGACGGCATCTTTGTGAACTACGGAGCCCTTTCTGGCGGTTTGGTGTCTTTTCTGCCTTCGGTGCAATTGGCCAAGAACCTCACCTTCAAGAGCTACTGGTTGACCAGAAACACAAGAGCGAACCCGCAGTCCAAGGTGGACACTGTCAAGAGCTTGTTGAAGTTGTTCGACGCCGGAGTCTTCCAGCCGGTGAATTACACCAAGGTCAAGTTCAACAGTGGAGACAACCTCCGGGACGTTTTCGTGCAAGCCATCAACGATTCGAAGCACGGAAAGAGAGTGGTTATGTTTGGATTGTGATCAAAGACCGAGGCAGGCAAACTATCAAACGCTCTATTATTACCGTAAATACAAAGATGCACAAATTCCTCACCGTTAGTTGCTGCTGCTGGTAGTCGCCGGACCGAAATCAAGCCAGTTCCAGTTCCCTCCCTTTCCGTGGACCGGCTCGTCAATCAAAATCTCGTCAGTCGATTCCAAGCGACTGAAATTGAAGTAGCCTCCGTCACCCTCCAGCCGGTAGTCGTCCGAGCCAATGACAAACGAGTCCAGCTGGAACAAGTTCATGTTGAGCAACTTGTCGATCTCGTCTGCTCCGTTGGCCGCGGAGTTCTGCGCATGGTCCGATTCCTTGCTCGACGGCGCCGTGTGCTGGAAGTCCAAAAAGGAAGAATCGGCAAATGCGGCCACACCGGCCGGCGAGCGTTTGTCGTCGTTGCCCAACTTGCTGAACAACCCTACATTGGAGCTGGAAATTACGCTGTCGATGGACCGTTTGCCCGGGTTCACCGTCTGGGGCGAAATAGCCGAGACACTGGCCCGAGACATGGGCGTGGCCTGCGGATTCGACGACGGATGGTTGAGCGGGCGCAAAATGCCGTGGAGCTTGTAGAACAAGCCGCACGCGTTGCAGAGCAAGTCGCCCTTGTTGGTTTTCCGCCACAAGGGCGTGGTGCGCGTGTGGCAGTTGGTGCACTGCAAAGTTGTCCTGGGGTCTTTGGAATTTTCCAGAGCCGCAGGCGTCAACGCGGCCGCGGGCGTGCTGTGCAACCTGTAGTCGTGTTTGAGGGTTGACTCGAGCAGGTTGATGTACGAGGAGAGAAAAGAGTTACCTGTGGGTGCCGATGAAGTCATTCCTGGGCTGGCTGCGACAAACGCCGGGTTGATCCCGGAGAGAGCCGGGTTGATTGTGATGGTCGAGGCCGAGGTGCTGGTGTCGTCAGAAATGGAGCTCGGGTGCACGATTCGGGAAACTTTGCCAGAACCCGATCTGGCGTCTTCTTTCCCGGAAATTTCGGATCTTCCGCTGAAAACCAGCGAGAGCAGCGTGGCCGGGACCATGGCTTGGCTTTCCTGGCCGTACTCCTCCTGGGAGATGCGGCGAATGTGGGCCACATAATCGAAATCGTCGTGGACCGTTTCGGGCTGCAGCACCCTTCGGGACGGCTTGGAAACACGTGCACGGTGGCGACTGAGAACCTTCTGGTTGTGAATGCGCCAAGCCATATTGGAGACCCGTTGGTTGTGGGGAAGGTAGTTTTTGTGCTGGTACATGGAAAATATCTTGAGTGACGAGTCGTCAAGGTCGTTGACGAGATCGCCCACGTTGACGATTTCTTCTTTGGGGGGCATTTGGAGCGCAGGAATCAGGACAGGTGGGAAAAGTAATCTGAGAAAGACAGCGTGAAATCGAGAATCTAGCTTGGGTCTAGCGTGGGTCTAGTGTGGGGTCTAGAGTGGGGTCTAGCGTAGGGATATGCGACTGACTTTTGCGGAAATCCACAATAAATTGATATTTCCACCGGTGGAATGTCAAGTGGAATCTTGGCTGGGAGCAGTGGAAAAACAACGGAGGCCAGTAAGAGATCCGGTTACTCATCAAAAATCAGTACTGAGGGTGCGCAGCGTGTGCAGGACAGAGTCAGGCGTTCTCTAAAGATAGTGGGGGCCACCGGTTTCTGCAGGCCATAGCGAGCAGGCACGACTGCTAGAAGGGAAATAGCGACACTTTGCAGCAACACGATCGGAAATGGACCGAGGAGAGGGAATGAGATGGAGTGACGTTTTTGGCTCCCCGCTTCTTTTGGCTTTTTCAACTTTCCATCGGTTGTTGTTTCTGTATTTGTCTGGCACTTTTCTTCGCAAAGTGCGGCCCATCATTTGCCTTTTATCCTACACATAGAGTGCGGAGACTCGGCACAACGGTACTGACTTTGGAGCCGTTCGAACCATGACTGGGATCTGAAATTGGACAGGCACCTAAGACGGATCAAATATTAGAATCACCCGAAATACGCAAGGTCCAGGTTCGTGTTAACGGACTTAGGTGGTGCATGGGACAAATTTCGCACGAAAAGTTATGCACAAAAACCGTTAGTCTTCTCCAATGGCAGACAAGGTTCGGGACTCGCACCAGTACCTTCACTTGAAGGCCAAATACATTGGACTCGGGAACACAGAGACCTCACGTGTCGAATTCGTGACCAATGTTCACAGGGACACACTAGCTTCGTTGGCCATGCACGACAACTTGTTACTATACAATTCGGTGGCCACCAATACCCATCGGGAGGTGTTGAGACAGCAGCTGATCAAGCGAATGGTGCAGCCTTTGAAGAAGGCGGGGAAATAGTGGGAGTTGAAGATTTGAGAGTTGGAGATTTGAGAGTTGGAGATTTGGGGGATGAGATATCGCCCAGCACCGGAGCTGACCCGAATGTGGGAATGGAGCTCTTAGTAGTTTGTTGGTGCTATTTCCTTGGTGCATTCTCGGTAGTGGATAACCGAAGGTCAGTATATCGCAGCAACTCCCTGTGCTATTGAACCAATTCCTCCAAGATTTCAACGGTTGGACTTCCTACTTGACAGTATTCAATCTGACAGAGTTGGCTAGTAATTCGTCCGTATAAGAGAGGTCAAACGAACTGCTGGTGTTCATAGTCATGAGAGAACTTCTGCATCAGTCATCCCAACAAGCGTGTTTCGGAGAACCCAAGGTGGTCCAGATTCACGATCAATTATTGCTTGAGACTACCAAGGCTTACAAGGACCGTGAAATGTCGAGCTTGATATCCAAAAATGTCTCGTTTGAGTCACAGGCTGGAAGTTGTTTCATCCACTGCACGTGGTGTGTCAGTAAATCCCTCTGTAATCTTTAATAGTAATTATAAACGCAGTCATTGTCAGAGGAGAAGCCCGCCTTCTATACGTGGATGTGTAGGATAATGGAGATTCGAAATGGAACTCTTGTAGGCACCTGGGTAATATGGCCCAGTGAAGCAGCAACTATTTTTGCTTTCTGTACTTGCATGACTGATGTAGATCTCACTCTAGTTTCACTTGCTCCATCAAACTCATCGGATTATGCCTCAAAGATTCTTCCAGAGAGAAAAATTGTGAAGTAGGCTGGTGTGAATCGAATTCTACACTTTTTTGTCTGATGAAATGTCAGCACCACAAACTTCATTTCACCACTTTTGCATACTTCAAGCCATTCCTCTCCCTCTCCCTCTCCTACTCCCTTTCCCTCTCCTACTCTTACTCTTTCTCAGACAGAGTGGCACTAAAGTTTCAGCAGAGTACCGGATTTTGTGAAAAATTCTTCACTTTTCAGATCCAAACTCACTATCCGATGAGAGCCCAACAAGATCATCTACACAGCTCAGCGCGCTACGACCCCTATTTCTGCCAACATAGAGCCTACACCACGAGGGTCAGTTTACTAATTACGACCCTGCCAAGACATAATTAATTGCACCGCTTCGATGGACGTAATTAAATGCACCGATTTTCGTATTGTGAAGGGCCTTCATATTTTCTTAACCCTGCATATTTTGCGACATCTTGTGGCACATTCAGTCTTCTTTGCATCCTTCATATCGCGCTATGCGATATGAAAGGCTGAACGAATATTGCACTTCCCCGATTGCTTTTCGATTCTTCGTCCTCCTTGCCCGTTATTAAAAGGTTTTTCCACGGGCTGAATTAATTGCTTCTCGCTTGGGGCACACGTTCTGTATTGCCAGTTTTTTCTTGGCATGCATTTTCCTCTTCATGCAGGACACAATCGCTTCATCCAGGACCCATAATGATTATAAGATGGGCGCAGCATCAACATATTTTATTTTATCAGCTACGATTCTAACCTTAAGCGTGATACTTCACAACAGTAAAGTATTGCCTTCACCTTTTTTCAGGTCCCCCAGTTAAGATCAAGTCCGCAGAGTTTGTCCAGATTACCAAAAGTGACGATGGTCCTCCTGCTCGTGAAAAAATTGAAGTTCAAGGCAGTGAAAAACCGAGAATTGTAAGCGGTGTGGAAATCTTGCAGCCATACCGGGTGACCGTCGAGAACGTTGCAGCCGGTTTTGATACCAACATCGAATTTGGTTTGGACGATGCTCAGGTGAAAGAGCTAGTGTCTAAGCACGGGTTGAACAATTTGGGCGATGAAGAAACTATTTCTTACTCCGCCATTTTGGCCCACCAGGTGTTCAACGCCATGGTGCTTGTGTTGATCATCTCCATGGTGATTGCGTTGGCAGTCAAAGATTGGATTTCAGGTGGTGTCATTGCGTTTGTGGTGTTCATCAATGTTTTCGTGGGATTTATTCAAGAAGTCAAGGCCGAGAAGACCATGGGTTCGTTGAGATCCTTGAGTTCCCCCACTGCCGTGGTTGTTCGTAGAGGTGAAACCTTAACTTTGAACGCCGAGGAATTAGTTCCAGGAGACATTGTTTCGATCAGTGTCGGTGACACCATTCCTGCTGACTTGAGATTGTTTGATGCTATGAACTTGGAAACCGACGAAGCTCTTTTGACTGGCGAGTCCTTGCCCGTACTGAAAGATCCTCTCAAGGTTTATGAACATGATATGCCCGTTGGTGACCGCTTGAACATGGCCTACTCTTCTTCCGTGGTGACGAAGGGTAGAGCTAGAGGAATTGCAGTCACTACTGGTTTGAACACCGAAATTGGAAAGATCGCCAACTCCTTGAAATCCAACGACGATGCCATCATTGTCAAGAGAGGAGAAGGAACAAGCGGTGGAATGGCTGTGTTGAAGACAATCAGAAACCTTATCATGAACGTTTTGGGTACTAATGTGGGTACTCCTTTGCAACGGAAGTTGTCTTGGTTGGCTATCGTTTTATTTGGAGTCGCCGTTTTGTTCGCTATTGTCGTCATGGCTACCCAGAAGATGATCGTCAACAAGAACGTGGCCATTTACGCCATTTGTGTGGCTTTGTCCATGATTCCATCTTCGCTTGTGGTTGTTTTGACAATTACAATGGCCATTGGAGCTCAAGTTATGGTCACCAAGAATGTGATCGTCAGAAAATTGGATTCCCTTGAAGCTTTGGGAGGAATCGATGATATCTGCTCTGACAAAACTGGTACGTTGACTATGGGCAAGATGATTGCTAGAAAGCTTTGGATCCCAACTGTTGGAACTTACGAAGTTTCTAATTCGACGGGGGTGTACAACCCTACTGTTGGAGAGGTGAAGTTTATCTCGTCTTCCCCCAAGGAGACTGAAGACGATGACGAGGAACCGGTTTACACTGCTAAACTTCCCCAACCTGCACCTGAATTGTTTTTGAAGTGGACTACCACTGCAACCTTGGCCAACATTTCGTCTGTTTCCGCCTCTGAAGTTGATGGTGAGTTGACTTGGGACGCTCGAGGTGACGCAACTGAAATCGCCATCAATGTGTTCAATACAAGAAACGGCTTCAAGAGAGACGAGTTCATCGAGAAAAATCAACTCAACCACTTTGCCGAGTTTCCCTTCGACTCCAGTATCAAGAGAATGTCCTCGATTTACGGAGTTGACGAGAAGAATGCTACCATCTTCACTAAGGGTGCCGTTGAGAGAGTTTTGGACATCTGTACCCACTGGTACACTTCCGGAGACTCTTTGGCTCCTTTGACAGAGAAAGACAGACACACCATTGAACTTAACATGAACTCGTTGTCCAGCGAGGGATTGAGAGTTTTGGCTTTTGCGCAAAGATCCATCAACTGCACCAAGGAGGATATCGAAGAACGTGAGGAGATCGAGACTAACTTGACTTTTCTTGGTTTGATCGGTATCTACGACCCTCCAAGACCCGAAACCAGAGGCTCTGTGAAGTTGTGCCACAAGGCTGGAATCAACGTTCACATGTTGACTGGTGACATGTTGGGTACTGCTAGAGCCATTGCTCAGGAAGTTGGTATTTTGCCTCACAACTTATACCACTACACCGAAGAGGTTATTAAGGCTATGTGTATGGCGGCTAGCGATTTCGACTCTTTGACCGAGGATGAGGTTGACGCTTTGCCTGTTTTGCCTTTGGTGATTGCTCGTTGTTCTCCTCAGACCAAGGTCAAGATGATTGACGCCTTGCACCGTCGTGGTAAGTTTTGTGCCATGACTGGTGATGGTGTCAACGACTCTCCTTCGTTGAAGAAAGCTGATGTTGGTATTGCGATGGGTCTCAACGGTTCTGACGTTGCCAAAAGTGCTTCCGATATTGTCTTGACTGATGACAATTTTTCTTCTATCTTGCATGCTATTGAGGAAGGAAGAAGAATGTCGTCCAACATTCAGAAGTTCGTCTTGCAATTGCTTGCAGAGAATGTCGCACAAGCTTTGTATTTGCTCATTGGTTTGGCATTCATGGACAACCAAGGAATGTCGGTGTTTCCTTTGTCACCCGTTGAGGTGTTATGGATCATTGTGGTCACTTCGTGTTTCCCAGCAATGGGCTTGGGTCAAGAGAAAGCCAACGATGACATCTTGAACTTGCCTCCCAACAACCGTATCTTCACGACAGAAATGCTTATTGACATGTTCGTTTACGGTTTCTGGATGGCAGTGTGTTGTTTGATGGTTTTCGTCATCGTCGTTTTCGGTGTTGGTGATGGGGATTTGGGCGTCAACTGTAACGAAAATGGCCAAGCGTGTGGATTGGTGTTTCGTGGTAGATCAGCTGCTTTTGCTGCGTTCACCTGGTGTGCTCTTTTGTTGGCCTGGGAATGTATGCACATGAGACTTTCCTTCTTCAACATGAGACCGGATTCCGATGATGCCTGGTATGTTTCCTTAGCCAGTGATCTCTGGGGCAACCAGTTTTTGTTCTGGTCCATTGTGGGTGCTGTTTTCTCTGTTTTCCCTGTGATTTACATTCCTGTCATTAACGATAAGGTTTTCTTGCATGGGCCAATTGGATACGAATGGGGACTTTCCGTTGCTTTTACTTTGGTCTTCTTCCTTGGCTGTGAGGCCTGGAAGTGGTTCAAACGGATCTACATTCGTAAGGTGGTTGCTAAGAACCCCGAGTTTGATTTGGAGAGATCAGATCCATTTGAGAAGTATGCCTCGTTCTCGAAGGCTAACACATTGGATGTTTGATCGTGATTGTGATGTGATATTAATGTGTCTTTGAGCTAACTATTTTTTTACCCTGAAGTGTTTTTGCAAGTTGGTTTTTATAGTCAATTCATTAATTAACCTAAAAAATATCATTTTCGTATGGACAGTTGAGGCTATTGTGGCCATCTCTTTCACAGAGACCACACCAGTCCGCCCGTCCAGCGCTAGGATCTATAGGAACTTTTGGAGTGTAAACACCAAGAATGTCATCCTTGACCCACGTTTCAGGATCAGGAAGACTTCCAGAGCCTGTAGATGCCCGCGGAGAAGTAGCACCTCCTGGGCTGCGTAAGTTCTTCAATTGGGGAGGCGTTAGAATCGGCTGTTCAATCTTCATGCTTAATGTTTTTTGCACCACTGCAAGTTCTTTCGTAAATTCGTCATTTTGACTGCGCAATTTTCTTATTTGTTCATCTTTGGCCAGGAGTTCATCTTGATGAAGCTTGTCGACTTCCTCCAACGACGTTTGAAGCTCGGTGAGTTCGTCGAAGGAAGGTCTCATTGCAAGTTCATGTTTCAAGTCTTCCACTGTGCGCTCCAACGAATTCGCTCCGTTGCAGCTTTCTTGTGTTTGGAGTTGTTGGACTAGTTCTTCTTCTCTCTCCTTGAATTTCTGGACCTTTCCATTGAGCACATCAATTTTATCTGCCGCAGCAGCCTTGTTTTTTCGTATTTCGTTTTCTAAGTCTGCGATCTTGGATTGAGAATTCTTTGGTCTTGGTTGGTCTTGCAATTCCTGCAATTTGGAGCTTGTGTCTGCGTGAAGGGCATTTGCAATTTTAAGTTCAGACTCAAGTTCCCAGATCCTCTTGGTCAATTGCTGTTCCTCTTCCTTCCGGTCAGCCACGGATATGGCATCCACCTGCGACAGAATAGAGTCAATTTGGCTTTCATGAATTTCGTCAAGTTTCATCTCCAACTCGACAATTCGATTATCTTTCGCCTTAGATTTGGCCTGTATATCTTCCATTACAAACTCCATAGAAACGACATCTTGAGTAAGTCTGTCCACCTTTTTCTGGAGCTGTTCAATTAATTCCTCTTGTTCCTGCGATACCGGTTGGTCTGGTGCCAGTTGGTCTGGTGTCAGTTGGTCTTGTAGTCTGTCGATTTCTTGAGTGAGCTGCTTGATTTGAAGCGTCATCTTCTCAACTGTAGAATTGTGTTCTTGGGCAATTCCGTTTCTGGAAGCAAGGTGGCCAATCTCCTCTTTCAAATCTTCGATTTGTTGTTCGTACAAAGATTCGGCTTCTTGCTGTGCACTCAACATCAAATCCAAACTCTGCCTCCATTCTTCTCTGGCTCTGTCGTACTCGGCTCTTTGTTTGGAGATCCTGCGGTCTTTGTCTTCCAAGTCCTTCTCGTACTCTTCAAGTAAAGGTTGGAGTTCGTTAACTGTACGTTGTAGATTCATAAGAATCGAGTTCTTTTCGAGGATTTCTTTGCTGTTGCTCTCCAAGGTTTGTTTCATTTCAAACAATTCTTTGCGCATTTGCTCTGTTTCGTTATCTCTTGATTTGTTGAACAATTCCCCCAGTTCAGTTCCGACCACGGATGGCGAATGGAAAGGTTCTGGACTCACCGACTTGTTTGATTTGTAAATGCGATTCTGGATGTGCTGTGGTTGCGTTCCACTGAATGGACTATCTCGTCCATTTCGAATGGTTCCAAGACTATCGCTATGGCTGCTAAAACGCAGAGGGAAATCACGGGTTTTGGGAGACGGCGTATACATGAATTCTGAGCCTGTTTGGCTCTCATTACTGGAGTTGCGTGTCCCTGGAGCGTCCAAAACTGGAAGCCTGATATTGGCCGTTCGAAGTCTTTCCCAGGGCAAAAATAGCCCCGTCATCGGCTGGGAAACCTCGAAGTACTGGATTCCATTAACGTCACCGCTATTTTTACCTCGGTTCACGGCGATTGGGCCCTGAAGCTCAATGCCGCCAAAAGTGCCAGGTTTGTTCTGAATGGGTCCCACATATCGGAGAATCCCGAAGCCTCGTGTTGTTCCTGGAACAGAAACACGTGTGCCTATATATTCGGACATCAGTTGTGGTTCAATTGCGGTGGGTGTCTGTCCATCGCTTTTGGTGCAATGGTATTTTTTGTTTACACTTCTTCGCGCATCAATTCATAAATGATACAGGCTCAAAAACGGCGCCTTACAGCACATCTTCTAGCTCAATCAGCTTTTTGCACAGGAACATTTATGGAAAAACGCTTGGCAAGATCCCATTTCTGTGTTTTGAAGCTTCCAGTGGTGCTCTCAATACTCTCTGTAGCAGCCTCCAGTCCATTCTTCACTAGTTTGGTGATCTCTCTTTCGATCAAAACAACGTCATCAAGGTATTTCTTCGCTTTGGCATTTATCTCGTAGACCACGCGATCAAGCTTGCTGAGCATCCCAGAGTCAAAGTCTTTCTTCAATCCAAATGGAATCATCTGCTTCAACACCTCTGCAAGTAGATTTTTCACCTTGGCAAGTTTCTTTCTCAAATTGAGTCGAAGAACTTCCGCATGCATTTCCAACGGCCGCTTCTTTATCGACGAATTCATGTAGTTTTTGTAGACAGCA
Organism: Danielia reshetovae; assembly: GCA_030558395.1. Taxonomy (NCBI): domain Eukaryota; kingdom Fungi; phylum Ascomycota; class Pichiomycetes; order Serinales; family Metschnikowiaceae; genus Danielia; species Danielia reshetovae. The sequence continues at coordinate 106,351 of JAJMSL010000011.1, read as the reverse complement.
ACTTGAGATAAGAGCCTGTCGAAGTTTGCCCTTTCAACTTCGGATTCTTCGAGTTTCAACAAGAGGCTCAGCAACTTTTCATCTTGTTCCGTAGCAGCCAGCAAAACATCGCCCATTATTTCTGCTGTTCCTTGTGCCGTTTTTGCCAAATCGGAAATGGAACCCATGGTCCATAATCTGGGATATGCAAGCTCTTCTTCACCCAAAATCACTTTGTCGTAGCTGCAGACTTCCATCAAATTCTCCATCACACCTGCATTTGTAGTTAGCACCTGTAAGTTTGCATGGGTATTCTGTATGACCTCCATGATTTTCTTGGAAACCTCGTGGTCTGGACTCTGAAAAGTACTGGTGAAACCTGCAAAATAGTACAAATCACCGAATTCGATGTCTGGAATGCTGCTGAAGTCCAAAACTTCTTCTTCTTCTTCTTCTTCTTCCTCAGTTGAGAGTACGCTTAAATCTTCATCTGGTTTCGCGACTGACACTGGAGATTCAGATCTGACAGGTTTCTCAGCTGGCACATTTTCTGGAGATTCCAATCGGACGGGTTTCTCAGCTTTCCTGGATTCTTGTTCAACTGGAGGTAGAGAGATGTCCTCCACCTCAGAAGACTGCTCTGGGAGGTCAGATTCATCTTCGTCAGACCATTCATCAGTGGAAATGGCTTCTGGCTGTTGACTTAAATCGCTGGTACGAGGTATACTTTGGGCAGAACCAAGCGAAACCTGCTTTTCTTCCTTTTGTGTGGCTTGCTCGGTTGACATGAAGGAACCAAATCCATTTGTAGCAGCGAAAGAGGGTTTTGGATCTGATTTGAATCCTCCGAATGGCGAATCGGTCTCTGTTCTCAAATCAAAGGGGAATCTCTTCTCTGAAATGACTGCTCCGTCAAGCGAATTTCCGAGATCAGTTACACTATCAAGAAGGGATTCTGTTTCGGTTTCAAAGAGGGAAGCGGCTTGCTTGGCGAGAGGAGACTTCACATCAGGAGGCGAACTTGAACTGGCGAGCTTTCCAAAGGAAGTGGACTTCAGGCTAACGTCTGATCCTGGAGCTTCCTTGTATAAAGGAGCGTCTTTCAGAACATCAGAGCCAACCACTTTAGACGTCAGATTAAATGAGGCAGGTGGAGCACTCTTGAAACCTTCTAAAGGAGAGGCAGTGGGGCCATTGTTGGGAGTACCCGAAAGTGAGTCTTTAGAATTTGAAGATTCGTTGAAAATGTCACCGATTGTGGAAGGCGTGGCTGTAGCGAGAGCACCAAACGGAGACTCGCTAGCTTTGCTCAAAGATGCAAATGGACTGCTTGAAGTAGCGTAAGATCCAAAAGAAGATGTTGTTTGCGATGACAGAGGCATATTGCCAAGTGCACTGTTTCCAAATGAGGACTTGCCGAAGCCAGCAGCGCCAAATGAGGACTTTCCGAATCCGGAGTTGGACGCAGTTTTGCTGCTTCCAAACGAAACACCTCCAAATGGTTTGGCATCGGTGGAACCGAAACCTGAACTTCCAAATGGAGCTTGTTTGCCATTGGTGGAACCGAATCCTGTACTTCCAAATAGAGCTGGTTTGGCATCGGTGGAACCGAAACCCGAACTTACAAATGGAGCTGGTTTGTCCGCAGGAGCTGGTTTGGTCACAGCGGCTTTCCTCTCTGGGATTGAGTCCTGGGAGCGATTCTCAAGCGCCCTTTGGAGACTGAGGGTGTTGTTTTGTAAGCCAGAGGAGTCAAAAACATGCCACATGAGCAAGTTTCCCCTGTTGTTTAAGCACAACAATCTGGGCAAAACTCCCTCGGCCTCATCAATACCCATGCATGGTTCTTTTACCGTAACGTCTGTTCCGCTAAGATCAATGGCCAAACCAACAGGAAGCGTGTCGTCGCCGGAATCGTCCATGGGCAATTCTGCTCGGTCGACATCGTTGAGTTGGGACACTAGTAAAGGGTCCTCAGAGCTGGTTTCAACTGTGGCGATTTCCGTGGACAATGCAGATGTGACGAATGTGAAGGTTTTTCCTATGACCCAGTCGCTCAAGCTCGCTGTATAAAGGGCAGGAGCACGTTCTGCTTCTCCGAACGGAGGACTCACCAGAACAACCTTCTGTGAAACATCAGACTCGTCTTTTGTAACCAATCTAAGGATAGGGTCGTCCTCTTCGGGATTATTGTCCGCCGTGAGCCAGTTGTGAATATCGACGGCAGCAACAGCCCACAAGTCGGTTGCGTTGATGTTTTCATAGGACCCGATTTCTTCTCCAGCAGTGCTAAATACCTTGAAGGAACTGTAAGTGACGACGCAAACAAATTTACCAGAGGCATCCCACGAAGCAGCCGAGACGTTAGGAACGGTGGTTCCAGTAGAAATCACAACCTCGCTTGAGGCAGTAAGATAATAATATAAATCGTCTTGAGACGGAGAAGGTTCCACCAAGACCACATTTCTAGCCACTTCGGAGAAAACTTCGGAAGTTTCTGCGATGATATCCGCCACATTGGCTGTGTAGAACACTCCATCGGCCACAACATACAATTTCGTGTTGGTAGCATCGAGTCTAATGTGAGTTGTTTTTTCAAGAGGTACCACATGGAAGCCCCCTTTGGGGTCGTTTCCCGCGTCCAAGTCGCGCAAAGAGCCAATTCCAATGTTCTTTGTGTTGGAAACAGCGAAGAGTTTTTGGTGGTTGCCCACAGCTAGCAACTGGAGCGAGTTCTGTTGTGTTTCCGCAAAATCAATCACATCTTCAAAAAGCGAGACTCCGTCTTTCTCGCACGCCAAACGGAACCCGAGATGTTCGGAAATGAACTCTTCAACTTCGGCTTCATCCATGTTGGTGGTTGAAGTTTGAATTGATGCTTCTCATGCAGGCCGAGTACACAAATTGCGCTCTCGACAGGACAACCATGGTGGAAATTGAACACAAAATCCAGACAAGGTGCACCCATTTTATTCACTTATGAAGATATTCTAGGGTATATTTTAATGCTGTTTAATATTGTTTATATTAAATTTCAATGTGAATTGCGGTAAATAGACACTAGATCATAATAGTCCGAACAAAATACATACGAAACGCGACTTATCTTTACACTCTCTAGGTAGAAGAGATAAATGCATCAAACAGTTTTATTTAATCATTCTAAATATTAAGTTCTATATTACATTTTATACCTTCTTTTAATGCTAATTCTTTATTTCGCGGTTCATAAACAAAGAGATTTTATATTTAGGAGTGTGGTAGGTAGAGGTAAACTAATGGCAATCCTTTGTCTTTAAATTTGCTAATGAAATACAGATAAATTTTGAATATATCTCCATTTTTATTTTAAATATAGATATTTATATTTATATGTATCCCAATGTTATTTTAAATAGATGATTTTAATATTTATAATATCCTACAATTTTCATGTTTATGAGAATCTTCTCTGTATTTATATATCATAGTGATTGTATATTTTTTCAATGAAAGAATATTGACATGTTTGCAATGCTTGGCTGCAATAAAAGCAACAGAAGCACTAGATTCGATATACAGGCGCAACTCATTTGATGCACCAGCCTTGGAATAAACCACACGCCGCTATGGCAATCTTCAACATCTGTGCGATTAATTGCAATTTTCGAAAAGGAGACAGGCAGAAGCCGCAAGAAAAAAAGCGACGCTATAAAAGGACAAGCATCCCCGTTCGCATCCAAATTGGCCGTTTTGTTCGCTTCCGTCTTTTCCTGCCGACAGCACCAGTTGGGCACCCGTCGTTATCTGTGATGTCTGCAGGACAAAACGAAAAAAATTTCTTCTCCACACCCCACAACTTCTTCAATCTGGGTGCTTCGCAAATCCACTTTCTCGAGACCCGTCACCTAGTCTTCAAGTTCTGGCCAAATCCACCCTCAAATCTGCATAATCCTGGAACCGCTCGCCCCGGCCTCTTTTTTCCCCTATCATGTTCGGATTACCTATTGCCCGAAACAACTCGCAGAGTCTGCTGCCGCCAACGCAGTTTCGAGACTCGGCCAGGAATGCCATCTACCAGCAACTCCCCCCACAGCTTTTGGCGCAGTCGACGGCCACATCGGTGCGCTCTGCCCCCTCCCAGTTCAGAAATCACCATCATTCACACCAACTGCACCGTTCTCTGGCGCTGAGTGTGTTTTCATGGAGCAAGCGGTCCGTGCGGTCGGCACCGTCGATCTACTCATCGCTGACGGGCACGATTCCCGAAGATTCTGAGCCCACAACTACCACAGTAGAACAATTCATCAACGACGTGGCACTCCACGAATCCTACGCAAGAGAACAGTATATTCAGCGCAAGAGCGAGCTAGCCCGCTCGGAGAAAATGGCGGGAATCATCACCCCCACCGAGGAAGACGACGACGACACAGAGCTTAAAATCTCGCTAGGGCTGGATCTCCAGTACCACAACGTGCCCGAGTCTCTCGTGGACTGGAACTTGAACGTCACACGATGTAAGCTCATGGTGATACACATGCCCATGGTCTCGTCGCTGCCAGACTTGAACTACTCCAACCAATCGCTCCCCCAGCTAGTGGGAGATTTGGCCCAAATATGCCAGATCATGCTCCTTCAACCACACATCACCGACAAGGAGCTCATCTACACACTCTACTCGTCGAACTTGTACGCCGAGCACAAGCTCGATCTGAACTTCAAGAAATCCGTGGCCGAGATCTCGGTGAAGCAGTCTCGGTTGCTCCAAATCAACCAGCCCAAAAGGAGCTTTCCTTCTCCGCCAATCACACCCGCAGACCAGTCGTTCTTGACGTTCCGGTTCAAGGAAATAGCCCTCCGGAACTACTTAGTGAACTTGGCTGCCGCGGCCACCACGGCCTACGAATACAAAATCAAAAGCGACGCTATCAAGAAAGAGCTCCGACTGCAGCTGACCAACGGAGAAAAGAGAAAATTGACAAAGGACGCGAAGAAACGTCTTTGGGACGAGGTTCGCCTGGATGTCTTCCGCCGTGCCGGCTTGGAGGAGTAGGCACTGATAGAGTAATAGACACATCCAGACCTCTTGCTGAGCTGGCTTGGTGCAAAGAATATGTAGGTGGGTCTTCTAATAAAGGTTAAGCTGATGGACTAGGTGAAATAATGCTCAAGGTGTAATGCACTAGGTGTAATGTACTAGGTGAAATTGTGTTGCGAATGGTGGACTCCGTCTGAGTCTACTTGTGTTCTCCATGAAGGACCTCTGTGACTACAAACAAGTGCTTGCACTTTTCCATAATGTAATTCTTTGTTGGAGTCTTATTGACTGCTGGCAAACCCAACTCTATATGCAACCCACTCTCAAAAACCCTTTCTCTTCTCCTTGACCTTCTTGTAATGCTTTTTGCCTCCACTTGTCTTCTCCTTCTGGATTTCATGGTACTTTCTCTTGAAGTACTTGGAGCTGTCGTCGTCGTTCAAGATCTCTGCGGCTAAGGTCTTTCCTCTGTTCTTTCTCGATAAACGAGCAGAGTAGAACTCGGTGTTTCCTTCGATAATGGTTCCTGTCTGGAAGTACTTCGGGATTACCCATTTCTCCTTCTTGTAATGTCTCTTTCTGTCCAAGATGCTTCTGTTCTTGATGATCATCAAGTCTCTCTTGAGCTCCGGTGTAAGGTCTCTCCTCTTCATGTTGAACCACTTCGAGCCGGAATCGGCATCCTTGTCCACGTTCTTGGTGGTCGTGTGAATGATTGGATCGTCGATTTTAACCACCGTTTCCAGCTGGGTGGTTTCTCTGATGGCGTTCAAACGAGATTCAAGATCGCTTTCGATTTTGGGTAATCTGTCTAGCTGTGCCTTGGTCTTTGAAAATTCATCTTCAACTGTTGCTTCCTTGCATTTGGTTTCCTTTTTGAGCTGCTTGAAAAGCAGATCTAAGGAAGTAGACTTTGCGATGCCAGATTTCTTATGCCTCGAACGGGTCTCGGCGACCTCAACAATCTTTTTTAGTGCTTTGGCCATGGCTGTTGGGATGGTAACCTTTTCATCTCGATGAGCTGTGAAATAGTTCAAGGTGTACGGGTTTATTGTCCATACCAATAATTACTGTGTACTTTCTTCGAACGGAAGTCTCAAATTTTCGAGACCAAAGTTTTGGAGCTGTTCACAATTTCAGAACGTTCCACGTTCTTTGCGTAGGCGCTCAGATAAAAATCCATTAACTTTCTGGTAGCTCCTTGAAGAGGTCTTCTCATTGAATTCCTTCCTTCAACAAATTCCGATCCAAAATATCCCTCTCTTTGGGCAACCCAATCTCCACGTTTGCATCCAACAACACCTGGTTCATTGCCCATAGTCTTCTCTTTTCTTTCACTGCGTCCTCAAGTGATTTAGTGACGATCGAATTCACTCGAGTGGCAGTCGAGAGTAGCGTGGTCAAACGGTCGTGTGTTTTCTGTAATTCAGCCAACGAGTCTCCAACGACAATGTCGTCACGAGCCGTGTTATATTCCGAAGCTGCAATCTTTGTTTCCTCGTAAAATCCAGCTAGTTGTGCATTAGCATGCACCTCGTGCGCAGCAATGAGCTCGTCTCCTTCGGGATTCTCCAAGAACTTTTTGTACCTGATATTCGCAAGATCGTACTGTTTTGTGTCGAATGGTTGGGCAAACAATGCCTGCAACGAGTGGTCCTTTTCCTGCAACGAGTCTACAAATCTCTTGGAGAACCACCATGGCATGCGCAACTCGTAATCCCGCCGAAGCATTTCGGCGTACTTCTCGTCGGTCAAATTTTCCAAATCGCTTTCTCCGGGCTCTGCTTTCCCTTTGTCTGCCCGGTATCTCATAAGTCCGATTGCGTCTCTGTGCTGGTGCAAATCGTGCACTCCTTTCACGTGCTTGGCCAAAGCATCCGACCTGGTGAAGTGCTTTTCACATTCTGGAATGGGACAGAAGTACGGTTTCTCTCCGGTGTGTGTTCTGCAGTGAGATATAAGTGCAAATCTGGACGGTTGTTCAACATCAAAACGAGAGCACCCTTCCCATTGGCAACTGTACCGAATAGGCGTTGCGGGAGCCAAGTGGGCCATTTGAACCAAGTGCATATTGCTGACATGGCTGACAAGTGACGCTAGCGACGGGTACTTGTTTTCGGTGCATCCTATCCATTTACACAAGTGTTCTTCTTCGCCAAGTTTTCTCTTCTTTTGTGGTTTGGAGATTTCCAGATTGCCTTCGGACATGTTTGTTGTGTGGTGCTGAGGCTGGTTACTCGAGTTCTTGAGATTTAAGATTATTGGAGATTGAGATTCTTGAGATTTGAGATTCTTGAGATTTGAGTTTTTGAGATTCGGAATTCGTGAGATTAGTAAACCACTGCACCTTCCAAAGATGGAACATTTCTTCGATCGATACTACTCTCTTGTCTATTCGGCTTCTTAACACACAATTACTTACCAATCAAATCTTCGTCCAATCTGGCAGCAGGGTTGGTTTCTATAAAGTCCAACGAGCACTTGTGGCCCAACAACTCTCTGATGTTGGAAACACCGTACTTGATCATCGTAGGACGCTCCAAAGAAAGACCCCAGCCCAAAACCCTCATGTTCTTAGGCAAGCCCATAGGCTCCAACATCTCCGGTCTGAACATACCAGAGTTACCAATCTCGACCCACTTGCCCAAACCCTTGTGGTAGGCGAAAATCTCCATCGAGGGCTCGGTGTAAGGGTTGTATGCTGCTTTGAATCTCAATCCGTCCACACCCATCTTGCTGAAGAAATCTTCCATGAAACCAATCAAATCTCCCAACGTGATGTCGTAGCCGGCAAGAACACCCTCGACCTGGTGGAACTCGGCCAAATGCGTGGCATCCACGGCCTCGTTACGGAAAACACGGTCAATGGAGAACAATCTGGTAGGCTTAGGGTCCTCGGCCAACTTCTTCAACATGGCTGCGGAAATGGCCGTGGTGTGTGTTCTCAACACCATACGAAGAGACTCCTCCTCTTTCCACGGGTATCTGTAACCGATGGAGTCGAACGCACCACCCTCGTGGACAGCCTTAATGTCCTCCACGAACTTGGAATCTTCTGGTCTCTTTGCCACGCCTGGGTCCTTCAAGTAGAAGGTGTCCTGCAAGTCTCTGGCCGGGTGCTGTTGAGGAACGAACAAGGTGTCGAAGTTCCAGAAACCAGACTCAACGTACTGGTTGGAGGGCATCTCAGTGAAACCCATGGAGAAGAAAATCTGTCTGAACTCCTCCCTAACCTTCATCAACGGGTGCAACGCACCGGAGTTGGGGTACACACCCTCGGAGTTGAAGTTGTAAGGCTTGAAAGTGGCGTTCTTCCACGACCCGGTGGTCACCATATCCGAGGTGATATCCGTCTCGTAGTTGGTGATGGTCAAGGCAAACTTGGGGGCCTTCTCGACGCTGTAGCCCACGATTTTCGTGACACTGACCAACTTTCTCTTCTTCAAGTCCACCAACTCCTTCTTGTCGCCCAAAGAACCGGTCTTCTTGATGGTCTTCAACTGCTCCACCACAGAGTCTTCCGGCAATTGCTTGACGGTGGCAACTAACTTGTCGCCATCCTTGGAGATCCACCCGTTCTTGAAGGCCTTTCCTTGGCCCAATTTTCCAACCTGGCCAAGTTTAGCGTTGACGTCCGAGATCTTCAACCCGTCCAAGGACTTCAACACCTCGTCCAACAAACGGATTTCGTGGGAGCCCGACACCAAAAAGTCCTCGGCTTCTGTGGTCAAAACCCAGTGGTCCGTCTCAATCTTTTTGAAGTTGATCATTTCCTTGGCCCACAACGACGTCAAGGACGCTTGCAAGGCCCCAGCGTCGATGCTTTTGAATTCATCGGATTCCAAGGTGTTGGCGATGCCGTCGTGCTTGTCGACAGCCTGCAACAATTTCAAGGACAAGTCAGACATGGTGGGTTGTGTGTCTGCTATGACTGAATTGAAGTTTTTTCCAGGTGCGGGAGATTACGCTGGAGGTGGTAGTGAGGGCAGTCAGTGCGCGTAATTTTGGGCATAAAGGTCCAAGGTCTTGCCAACGCAACCAGTGGAGTCGACGAAGAGACCGTACAGAACAGAATGATGTTTTCCATTTTGCCTTACAATTACTATCTGAGTGTCAACAAATGCACAATGCAAGAAAAAATGCGAGCGAAGCAATCATGCCTTTACAATCCAAGCCGCAGCCATGAACATGACCCGAAGTCGAAAATGACAAGCGGTCAGCAAAACAACAGTTCACGTCTAAATATATCATCAAACAAAGCTCCACCAGAGCTCCAAACATTACAGTGGCACAGCCAGGAGCCGAGACTGAAACCCGTGCACCACGTAAATTCAGTGACTTGCAGCAAACAAGCAACGTTGCTGTCGGCCACCTATAAATGGAGCTGAAATCCCCTACTTTCCATCATCATTAACATGACTTGCGGAGACATTTGTAAAATCATCGTTGCCGTCATCTTGCCTCCTTTGGGAGTTTTCCTTGAAACTGGATGCAGTGGAGCATTTTTGTTGAACATCCTTTTGACGTGTCTTGGTTACCTTCCAGGTATTATCCATGCCGTTTGGATCATCGCCTCCCGATAGCAGTGTATACAAGTGTATTTGATAAACGTCCATATGACCTGCATTGTTATGCATATAAACTGTTCCCCACTGCAAGAAGCGTCGCATATGCCAATACTGTTGCCCATGTTTCCTGCACATCGCCGGAAACGGTCTACCTCTACTTCTTATTCTTCCTTAGATTACTCTAAAAGTTAAGTGGCTTGTCGAAGGTGGCCAAGGCAGCCTCCTTCAAGGCCTCGGACAATGTAGGATGGGCGTGACAGGTTCTGGCAATGTCCTCGGTGGAAGCACCGTACTCCAAGGCCAAACCAGCCTCACCAATCATCTCTCCAGCGTTAGGACCAATGATGTGCACACCCAAGACTCTCTGGGTCTCGGCGTCAGCAATGAACTTGACAAAGCCGTCGGTGTCCAAGTTGGTCTTGGCTCTGGAGTTGGCAATGAAGGGGAACTTACCAATCTTGTACTTGATGCCCTGCTCCTTCAACTGCTCTTCGTTAGCACCGACCCAGGCAACCTCGGGGTGAGTGTACATGACAGAGGGAATGTTGCCGTAGTTCACGTGACCGTGGCCGTGCTTGATGTACTCAGCAGCAGCAACACCCTCCTCCTCGGCCTTGTGGGCCAACATGGCACCGAAAGTGACGTCTCCGATGACACGGATGTGGGGCTTGGCGGTTCTGAACTGCGAGTCAATCACTAATCTTCCCTTGTCGTCGGCCTCCAAACCCACAGACTCGAAGTTCAAGCCCTTGGTGTATGGTCTTCTGCCAATAGCCACCAACAAAACGTCGGCCTCAAGTTCCTCGGTCTTTCCACTCTTGACGTCCTCCACGCCAACCTTGACGATGTCTCCTTCTCTGACACCCTTGGTGACCTTCGTGCCCAACTTAAACTTCAAGCCTTGCTTGGCCAACAATTTCTGCGAGGCCTTGGCGACCTCCGCGTCCATGCCGGCACCGATGGCGTTCTGGAACTCGATGATGGTGACCTCGGAGCCCAATCTGGACCACACCGAGGCCATTTCCAAACCGATGATTCCTCCTCCGATGATGGCCAACTTCTTTGGCACTTCCTTCAAGGCCAAGGCTCCGGTGGAGGACACGATTCTCTCCTCGTCGATCTCGATTCCAGGGAACGGAGTTGGTTCGGAGCCAGTGGCAACGGTGATGTTGTCGGCAGTGACGTTGTAAGGTGCCGATCCGTCAATAGGAGCAACGGAAAGGGTTTTCTCGTCCACGAAAGAGCCGTGTCCCTTCAAGTAAGTGACGCCGTTTTTCTTGAAAAGCAACTCGATGCCTCCGGTCAAGCCCTTGACAGCCTTGTCCTTGGCAGCCTGCAACTTACCGATGTTGACAGAAACATCTCCAGTAATCTCAATACCTCTGTTTTTGGAGTCGTGCTTGATCTGGTGGTATAAGTGCGAGTTGTTCAACAAGGCCTTGGAAGGAATGCATCCTACGTTAAGACACGTTCCTCCGAGAGTTCCACGAGACTCGATACATGCAACCTTGTAGTCGAGTTGGGCCAATTTGATGGCGTGAATGTAACCGCCGGGTCCGCCACCGATGACGACAGCGTCGTAGTGGCCTGCCTTGGACGAATTGAATCTGACAAATTGTCTGATGTTGGATCTCAACATGGTGTGAAGAAGAATGATTACAATTCAGGAATTTTTTGTTCTTTTACCTGGCCTGTATGGAGGATCCCGGCGAGCAACGGATGGCCGGGGTTACCTGGTCCGAACACAGGGTCACGGATTTGAGATCCGGAGAAGCCTTGTGGAAGGTTCCAGCGAAGTGCTGACATCTCTTGCACGGAGATGACTTTCTTGAGCTGTCTTCTCGGAGTTGTAACTGCGAGGCTCTCTGCGAATATTGGGTGCGAATCGTTCTGCCGCACTGATTGGTAGAGATGGAAGGCACATAGAAATGAGAAGGGTCCTTTTGAACTCGATTTAGAAGTCACTTTTTGTTTCTCGTGTTTATTGATACAAACTCCACCTTGGTATACACTTCAGATTCTATTGTTTGGTTGAAGTTGTGACCAGAAACTGGTTGAAGTTGTGACACTGTGGTTTCACTTGTAGTTCTCCAATGTGTAAGCAATCCTATCAAGTTAGACCCTTCGTTTCTAATGTTCTATGCTGGACCCTCGGCTGTCCTTGTATGTAGACCTTCTTGAGTTCAGCAGCCTCAACATTGTTGGTGTCCTTCTTCAAGAAGTCCACATATTGAGTGACCTTCTTACAGACGTCCTTTTGATCGAGCTTGAAAGATTCCCAAATGTGCTTGTCTGACAATGCATCACACGCAAGCCATTTGGAAATGGCATGCAACCTGAGCTCCCAGTCGGTCGTTCCCACCACCTCATTGAACTCTCCGATATTTCTCAAGAATCTGCTCTTGTAGTCGTTTCGAGACTTGGTCGTCACCTGGTTCAACAACGGGTTGATCTTGGGGTCATGTATGTGCAAGAAAAGCGCCTCTGGCCTTGCTTGGTTCGTTTCTTCTGTGAACTGCTTTACCAAGTCTTTAGTGAAATCTCCCTCTTGGAACGGGTTCAACCTGGTATCATGTCCCTTGCTCTTGAGCCACTTCCTCCATTCTTTAGCAAACACCATCGATTGCAGTGGATCGTGCTGGACTATTGTGCTCTCGTCAAAATAGTTTCCTTCCTTGGTTGCGTATTCTCTTTGAACGCCCAAAAAGTTCATTTCATATTCGGTCAAGTAGTACGTTTCGCTCATCACATGCATTGCTGGCACAAACGTCTCTCTGTCTCCAGTTCCAAAGGTACCCTGGTACAACAACGGGAAGTAGAACTGTTCGCCGTAAAGCGTGTAGTAGGTGGACAAGATCAAACTCCTGAAATGCTCTTTTTTGGAAAATACCAACTGTCCACTCTCCACGCTTCTCGCCGACGGAAGACCTGCCAAATCATGGAGCATGATTTCTTTGTCCTTGTCCATATTGAGATAGTCCGAGAATGGTTTATCGTTGTGCCAACCCTGCCTATTCGCAACCTCGCCAACCTCGAACCTGGCAATCTCGTAGTACAACGGAGAAGTTCCCTTGTGCCAAGCGTCTGGCCAAAGAATGAATTTGGTCGAAAGATAGGGTTCGGACGTGAGCAAGAAATCCACCAGCTTCGTGGGGAAATTGTCAGCATCAAGAGCAATTGTGTTGTCAAACGAAGATATCAAAAGAGACACACTCTTCATGAGGAACCGAGATGCTTCTTCCACCTTGTACAACTCCATCAACGATTTGTACAAGTCAGGGCCAATCTCCCTTTCCACAACAACACATCTGGCATTAAGAGCAGGTGCAACGCTCTCGCAAGTCCATTCATCGTAGTCCTCTTCGCCGTTAAGCATGATTTCAATCTTCAACTGAGAACCGACTTCTCGGAGCTGTTTGGCCACAGCAATGGCGCCCGGAAGATGAGTTCCCGTGGCACTCAACGCAATTCCGTCTCCTTGGAAAATGTTCGACGGAGGAAGAGCTAAGTTTCGGATTTCTCGGACCAATTCGTCGTGCTCTTTCTGTAGTTCGTTGAATTCTGCATCTGTCAATTCGACTCTTTTCTTTGTGAGGAATTCCCTGCTGAAAGCCGGTTTCCGTGTCTCTCTGTACAGATTTCCGTGGAGTTTTACACCTCTGGCTTTAGTGCTTAGCGGAGGTTCCTTGGGCGAGAACTTGAAGAGAAGATCCTGGAAAATGTACTTGAAGTACTTCTTCTTGTCCACACCCAAAGAGTTGCTCTTTTCGATTCTCTCTTTGAGTGCCTCATCTGTGGTTCCACTGAGAACCTCCTTTATGATGGTATTTTTGAGCTGTTCATCGTGTGTCTCCAAGTATCTGGCCTTCAAGTCTTCCAACAACTGGTAGCTTTTCTCCATTTGCCAGAAATGAAGACTGGCGTAGTCTCTGGAATGCTTCCATTTTAGGTCAGCCAAAATGATCTTCTTGTACTCCTCGGTGTATTCCTCCTTCAACTTCTCTCTGATTTTCTGGATCTCACCTCCTCCATCTTCGATGAGATGATTTGCGATTTCCTTCTTGACATCATTTGCATGAAGAGCCTTTGAGGTTCTGAAGAAATTTTCGGCCCCGGTGTTTGATTTCAACCACTCAGAATCAACCACGTAATAGTTTCCACGTGAACTCCCAAACTTCCAGATCCCTTCGCTGACGGTTCCCGCGTCTTGTGAGAAGTAAAATAGGTACCCTATGTTAAGCACCACCAAAAACGCGGCCAAGAGAGCCAATAACCCTTTGGAGGTCCCTAGCATTTTACTCCGGAAATGGAAAGGAATATGCGTCGAAATATCGAGCATCCTAAGCCACCGGGTGATTTTCAAGCCGCAGGGACGGTGCCAGGGAAAAAATACCAAGTGGAAGAACGGGGTTAGGTACGATGTTCCAAAATCTCAGCTTGCATGAAATTGGAAAAGGAACAGCAAGCAACGGAGAGACGACAAAGACACCATAGTAATGTATGCTCCAATTTTGGGATCCTAGGACCTTTCAAGGAGATTCTATGACATTTCGCGAGGCACTGGAGTTCTTAGCGGAGAACATCCGTGATCGCCCACACTTCCCCAAAAATAGCTTCAGACGCACTCACAAAAAATTATGCGCTCCAGATGCACTCACTAAATAATTTGGAATTGTGGAGTCTCCACAACAAGTCAACATATCTCGGCAAGGTGATTCTATTTTTCTATTTAGCCCGGCCACATTCGTCTAATCCGTAGATCCCAAGCAAGTACGCCAACCGGGTCACTACCAAGTCAACGGCCATTTGAATGGAGTCCTTGGCCAAGTCCACCTTTGACCCGTCGATTTCCTGCCACGACACGGGAATCTCTTCTATGGGAATGCTCTGGAGCTCGGCCAAAAGAAGCACTTCCACATCGAAAATCCATCTTTCAGTGTGCATGTGTGGGAAGATCTTCTGCACCGATTGTCTGTTGAAGATCTTGAATCCGCACTGGGTATCTTTGACCTTTCTGATGCCGAAAATAAACACCAATGTGTGCAAGCCGTACATCAAGAAATTGCGAATGAATGATCTCTTCACCACGGCATCGGTGTTCACCATGTGTGCTCTCAGGCCAATTGCAATGGCTGGGCCCTCAGCGTTCTCCAACGACGAAATCAACTTGCTGACGTCGCTGAATTTGGTGGCTCCGTCGGCATCGGCAAACAACAAGTGTTTTCCGGATCCATGCAACAACCCGTGGGTCACGGCTCCTCCTTTTCCTCTATTTTTGGCGAGTTTCACCACACGCAACACGTGAGGCTCGAGTTTCAACTGTGTGGCCTTCTGGAGAGCGTACTGGTCCGTTCCGTCGGAGCTTCCGTCGTCCACAATGAGAATCTCATATTTTCCGTGGTATGCCTTTTCCAAAAACTCCACGGCTTCCTCGAGCATGACACCCAACCTGGCCGTCTCGTTGTAACACGGAACAACCACGGTCAACTCTGTAGTGGCTTTTCCAAGCGATTTGGGGGTGATTTTGGGCAATTCATAAACTCCTTCGATGGTGGTGAAATACTGACCTTCCGACAGCGTGGAAGCTCTCGGATGGTGGGAGAAGACGATTATCGTCCCATAAACAAGCGCTAGTACCGTGGCAACAAATGCTAGAAGATATGTGGGCCAGGACATGAGGAGTAGATGGATGGTTGATTTGGCGATCGATGTCGGGAAAATGCAGGACGCGGCTTCGTGGATTGAAACGTGGAATGGAATTTGGAGCATTTTGGAGCATTTTGGAACATTTTGGAACGGCATTATTTTGCAATGTCCGGTCAAATTCAAAGGAGTCCCAGTTGGAAGTGTTGGGCTATGGAAACGTTGGATCGAATCAAAAGATTTCTTGTGTTCGGTCTTTCAGGAACAGTTTCCAAGTTTGAAAGTTGCAGAATTTTTCATCTGCATTTCATTCCCTCCAATAGCTCTGTGTAGCTTTGTGCAGCTTGTTTTGGTCGTGTTGCTTGTTGGTGGTGGGAGAATCATAGTTCGCAGTAATTTGGCATTTTGCACCCATTTGGGAATATTCTCAGCTATCACATATTCTTGAATAATTTGTTCATTTCCAAAACTATTAATACCTGAAACTCAACATCTCACTTATAGCAACCTTCGGCAGTCCAGCTTCAAGAACTTCCCTACTTCGATGCAAGTTTGGTCACCCGATTGTTGAGACACCTAGCATTGTTCAAAAACACCTCCACCAATTCCTCAAACCGTATGGTATCCGAGCCATCGCGGATCTTGTCAAAGCCCTTGAAGATCTCTACGGTGTCGATTTCAAGTTCTACCTCAAAGCTCGTTTCGTTCTCCACAACCACCTTGCCCAGCTTGTTCTTCATGGTCTTTGGAATTTGCACTTTGGTGAGATCAAATTGCGTGGCTGTAGGTGTATGCGTCCACGAACAGCGCTTCTTGCCCCTTTGAAGAGTGGGCTTGTTTCGTTTCATGACCGGGTCCACACTTCCTTCCGCAATAGGAAACTCAAAGGACAAAGAAAGCCGGAGGTCGTACATCGACAGCGGGTTGTGGATGTACAAGTCAGAAATGCGCTTTTTCTGGATTCCAACGTAACGTGGAGGGTTCAAGGTGTTGTCCTTGGAAATTCGGATAGTCTTTGGTTTTTCGTTCCTCTCGTTTATCTGGAAGAACAAGTCGGTCATGTCGGTTTCCAAAGTGTTGAATTTGCGTTTTGGCTTTTGACTGTTCTTGCGATTTTCGTCCTGGTACAGCTTCTCCAACTCCTCCAAGAAGGTCTGCATGTCGTGCCAGCCCACCTCATGGACCCCCATGTCAAAATGAATAGCTGACGATTTCGTGAATATGCACTCCGTGGAAACGTTCAAGTCAAGTCTCTTGCCTGCCGCCTTGTCCATGATGGTTCCGAATTTGAGTTCAAGCTCCACAAACTGTCTGTTCTCAAGGGGAATCTCCACAAAATTGGCATATATCCATTCGGCAACAGTTCGCACCACAGAAGGCGGAGGAATGACCCCAGTAATCAGGCACTCGAGATCCACTGAATACATCAGTGTTCGGTTGAAAATGTGCTTTTCCGAGATGTTTCCATTAGGTTCAGGAACTGCCACAGGTGCCTCTCTGAACCCATTTTCTCTCTGTTGGGAAGGGGGAACCCACTCTTGCGCCCAGATGGGAGGTGCGGAATATCTTTTAGGTTTGCCTTTGGAAGACTTGAACAGCTTGATGGTAGCTAGTTCTGAGTTCACAGAGTTTTTGATAGAGGGAGATGTTGTGTCCTTTGAGGGAATTCTGGGTACTTTCACTTCAGCTTTCGGTTCTCTTTCTTTCGGTTTTGCTTTCGGTTTTCCTTTTGGTTCTTTTGGTTCCACTTTGGGTGACTCTACTACCGTCACTGGATGCGGTGGCTCGTCCAACACGTTTCTTCGGAAATCCACGTTGATTTCTTCATCGGTGGTGTCGTCCTCATCGCTCTCTTCATTGGTCAAATTAGCTAGCGAACTTTGTTTGTTCCCAGACTCGGACCTGGCAGCAAAGACCGGTGCGTCGTTTAGTAAATTGTTAATCGAGTGTCTCTGATGAATCGTTTGAATGGAAGGTTGCTCATCGCCGGATTTCTTTTCTTCGTTTTCGGGAGGCGAGTCGCCGTTTAGAATCGATCCGACGTTCATGGTGTAGTTGATATTGCTTGCCAAAGAGATACTTTTGAAATGCCGTCACGTGACCATTTAAAACGCAAGAGTCAACAGACTCACCTACTCTACTGCTGCTTCTCTCTGATGTGAATGATTCATACTTAATATCCCAAGTTCTTGTTCAACCTGGCCTGCACACCGTCAATGAACTCTTCGGTGGTCACGTACGACGACCTGTCGGTCTTTCCCTGGGTCAAGGACAAGTCCTTGGTCATGATGTTGTCCAAGGCAACGGTGTCAATGACAGCCTTTTCCAAGCTCTCACCGAATTCCACAACCTCTGGAGTGCCGTCCAACTTACCTCTTTGGACCAATCCTCTGGTCCAGGCAAAAATGGAAGCAATGGAGTTGGTGGAGGTCTCCTTACCCTGTTCGTGCTGTCTGTAGTGTCTGGTGACAGTACCATGCGCAGCCTCGGCCTCGAAAGCCTTTCCGTCGGGGGTGACAAGAACGGAAGTCATGAGACCCAAGGATCCGAAGCCCTGGGCAACAATGTCCGATTGCACGTCTCCATCGTAGTTCTTCATGGCAATGATGTAACCTCCCTTGGACTTGATCATCTGAGCAACCATGTCGTCGATCAAACGGTGTTCGTACCACAAGCCCTGGGCCTCGAACTGCGTCTTGAACTTGGCCTCGTACATCGACTCGAAAATGTCCTTGAATCTGCCGTCGTACTTCTTCAAGATGGTGTTCTTGGTGGAAGAGAACAAGTTCATCTTTCTGTCCAAAGCCATTCTGAAGGATGACTCGGCAAAGTCCGTGATGGACTTGTCTGTGTTGTACATAGCTAGGGCTACACCAGGAGCTTCGTAGTGGTAGACTGGGAGAACCTGCTCTGGAGATCCGTCGTCTGGTTTGAAAACCATTGTCAAAGAACCGGCCAGAGGAACAACGAAGTCAGTGGCCTTGTACTGGTCACCGAATGCGTGTCTTCCAATGATGATTGGCTTCTCCCACAGTGGCACGATTCTTGGAATGTTGTCAATGACAATGGGTTCTCTGAACACCGTTCCTCCCAAGATGTTTCTCAAGGTTCCGTTAGGAGACAACCACATCTTCTTCAACTTGAATTCCTTGACTCTGGCCTCATCGGGAGTGATCGTTGCACACTTGACACCAACACCGTACTTCAAGATGGCTTCGGCGGCATCGGTGGTAACCTTGTCGTCGGTCTCATCTCTGTACTCCATACCCAAATCGTAGTACTTCAAATCAATGTCCAAGTAAGGTAAAATAAGCTTGTCCTTGATGAACTTCCAGATGATTCTGGTCATCTCATCACCATCCATCTCCACGATGGGGTTCTTAACGACAATCTTCTCAGGCATTTTGCAGAAGACTTAGGGATACCTGCAGTTCTGAAATGTGGGGCAGAAACGCTCCTATTTATATTCCTCGAAAACTCCGGGGTTTGTGAAGGAATAGGCTAAATGAGCGCTTCCTGATTCGGTGTGCAGTTCAGGGAAAATACCGGAAAGTCCTCCCTTTTTGACTCGGAGAAATGATCGCGCCTCCCATAACTCGGAGGATCCATTTCAATCCTTCAAAATGTCACTTCTTCGACAGGGTGTCTTGGAAAGAATAGTCCAACACCTTAAAACCCCACTTCTCCTGCAGGTACCCCAGGATAAAAGATTTCGCTTGGGTTTGAAAACAGGCCAGCCAACGGAGAGGGGCCCTTTTTGGGAATTCATGTCGCATCAGAATAACGGAGTTCATGATGCTGTGAGGTTTGTCAGTTGTTCTTCTCAAATATTGGCTACGGGTTTCACCGATTGCCCCGCCTCCACAGTCGCGATTCGGCAATTGACCCGCATTTTGCCGACACCTTTTGCGGGAAAATACAAGAAACAAAGAAATTGTTGTGAGACAATGGGAACCGTTCTTAATTCTAGCCCCTAAGTCTGTCGTTCGTGTGTCTCTTGAGTGAGGCAGAACCATGGGGCTCCTGCATGTTTTCTCTGGACCTCTTGCCAGCAGCCACTAGCGGGGCTTCAATTACCAATTTGGACTACCAGAAATTGTTCTGTAGAAACTCATGTATGGAACAACTGTTTCGGAGATAACCGAAGCCTCGGCTCCGAGCGGCACTGCTCTTCGACCAGCCTCGATTGAGAGCCCACCCGTCAATATCCGGGACAGCCCTATGGAATATGTGCAGGAAGCCTATAGTGTTACCCGCACCCGTACTATAGAAGGCATTGAAAAAAATCTCACAGTAATCCAATTCAATACCTATCAACCAAATTGTATGTGCCTTGCCAACTTCGATGTTGTGATGAAAACCTTACTCAGCTCACTCAGAGCCACGGCGATGCTGATAAACAGTTCCAATCCAACTTTATTTTCTGATATCGAAAATTTTCTTTTCAACACACACTAACATTCCCAGGCTTAACACTACCATTCCCTAACTGTAGTTACACTGGGCTCTTTGGACGTAATGATTCAATCTCGGGGGTCTGCGAAACCAAGTATTGCGGTACTTGCTTTTGGTTTCCTCCGGATGAAAGTGACTTGTACTTGACATAGGATTTGGCATGCAACTGTGTTTCGTACTCGATTGGATCGAAGTTGTCCACCAAAACGTCGGGCAGCATGATCACCCACCCCTTGCGCATTCTAACGGGCAACTTGTACCCTGTTCTGCAAGGCACAATGTGCAAGCGACGGTTTGAGTTGGAGAAATTCTCAGCGACTCTGTAGATGGCCTCAGGAACTGCGTTGTTGTAGTGCTCGCGGGGCGAACTCGAACGCAGTTCCATTTGCAAATCGGTGTCGACGTTACAATGGATCAAGTCTGTATCGGTGGATCGTCTGACCGTTCCTGTGATACACATCCAGCAGTGCCATTGTTTTCTGGAAAACAAAGACTGGTTATTTCCGTTGTTGGACCCGTCCTGGTAAAAGCCGTCGTTGACCCCCTGCGGAAAGTACGGACTGTTTTCGTCAACGGGAACAAAAACCAATTCCTCGGACCTGCGGAATTTCTTGTTCCACTTGTCTCCATTGAGAAGACCCGTCAACTGCTTAATGTTCG
The DNA here is from genome assembly GCA_030558395.1 of Danielia reshetovae. Classification (NCBI taxonomy): domain Eukaryota; kingdom Fungi; phylum Ascomycota; class Pichiomycetes; order Serinales; family Metschnikowiaceae; genus Danielia; species Danielia reshetovae. The sequence goes on along the minus strand of JAJMSL010000011.1, from coordinate 86,029 downwards.
CAGTAGTGGTCCATATAAAAAGGAACCCCGGTTTCGCACACAACTTGTATAAGGGCAACAGGTTCAAAAGAGGCATCAAAAACTGGTTTTCCACCAATGCGCCAATCATGATCACGTCAAATTGCAACGCGTATTCGTTGACCCATTTGTTCAAGGTGGGCACGATTTTGTTGGTATCAACCCGCACTCCATATGGTTTTGTAGCTTGCGCCTGGACCTGCTTCTGTTTCAATTCCTTGAGTTTTTGCAACTTGGGGTATCCTTCCATTGGGTACGCCACATTTCTAATATACTGAGTAGAAATTTGCCGAGAATGGACATAGTTGTCTGAGTAGTCGTTTGCCAAAGGACGCGATTTTTTGGATCCTGAAGGAATCTCCGAGTTGGAGCTCAGAGACGACGTAGTGGTTCTTTTTTTGTCGGTACTTCTCGAGCTGCTAGGAGCGGTTGAGTTCGAGCGCGTGCCATATTTCGAATAAGAATACATTAGAGAAAAAGGAAGAATAGGGTAGGGATCGGGAAATATATATGGCTGCAAAGTGTGTGTTTCAGGATACAGGTCGACACAATTTCGCTACATTTGCAGCAGCTGAAACAGTATGCGAGACACCGAAAATGAGAAACACGGAGCAAAATTTGAAAATGAGACAATTGAAAATGGAGCGAGAAACATGACGAAATCGCAATAGAAAAATAATGCGAAAGTACTCTTGATCGCTTTGTGGTGAATTGAGGAAAAACATGAATCTTTTAATCAGAACGCGAGTAACAGTGGCGCTATTTCATTTACTGTTCTCTAATTTCTCTCAATTTCTCCCCTCCTGGTCTTGTCAACACTTGCACTCTCAGATTTTCGCAGCCATTTTCTGTGTGTCTTTTCGCAGCCATTTTCTGTTTGTCTTTTCGCATCCATTTTCTATGTCTTTCGCATCCATTTGAACGTTCCATAGAGAAACACTATGGGCATTTTAATGGCCAATTCAGAGAAACTCAACAAGTAAACTGACTCAAATCCTTGTCTTGACCCACCACTTAAAATACGCCGGTAAATAGGAAGCAAAACGATTCAACTAAATCTATTGTGTATTATCTTATGGAGTCATTGCGACGCAAATGACAAGAAAGACATCGAACTTGTCTAGTGGCCTCTTCTGCAATAATCCACCAAGGCTTTCTTGTGGAGCACTCCAAAGTACTTTCCGTCTTTCTGTAATATGATGATTCTAGTTCCAATCCTGTCGAAGATCAAATGGGCCAATGCAAGGGAGGAGTCGTAGTTGATGAAAATCGGGCTTCCGTCAACGTACTGGGAGAAATCCGTAAGCGCTTCCAACTGATGCTGGAACACACGTTTGTCGTTTTCGACACCCAAGTACTCTTCATTGGATCTGTAATTGAAGTAGTCGTCGGCACTAGGTATGTCTTGGTATCCTCTCAACCGCGTAAGATCCACAGCAACATCCACGACAGTTTTGTTATGTTCGAGGTGCTTCTTCCAGAGCTGGTCGGTGTACGCTGTCGTATTAAAGACTTTGCAGAATAGGGACACGTCAACATCAAACTCAAGAGAAAACTCCTCGAGCTTGTCAACGCAGAATTCCAATTCGGAAAAGTTAATTGTCCCCACACAAACAGAGTCTTTGATAAGGGGAATGCAACCGTCTAGCAACGATCGTTCTGCAAGCAACAACAATTTGGTTTGCAACACCGAAGTCGACACGTAAGGGGATTGGGTAATGTCAATGTAAAGCTTGTCGTCTCTTCCAAGATGAGAAACGTCTATGGCTTCCTCAGGAATCTCTGTCTCAAGAATGGGCCCCTTCTGTTCAACTTCCTGCGGCTTCTTATTCATATAAGTATCCGAGGTTGTGAGAAGATCACCGGCTGAAACGTACGGATCAACAGCTTCTGTTTCTGGAGACATGAATGGGTAATCATTGGCAATCAAAAGCGACTCGTACAAAGAGTTGGGCTCCAAAAGTCCACCCAGCCAGTTGGCCACGGCTATGGCAATAGAAATGGGCAAGACGTACGTGTAAGAGCTGGTGAGTTCAAACAAAATGGTCACCAACGTGATGTTCATTCTTGTCACACCAGCCATGAATGCACCTGCACTGATCATGGAGTAGATCCCCAAGTCCACACACAGTTCTGAGTTCTTAGCACACACGTACCCGACCAAGATGTTTCCTACGCCGTCCTCCAGAAGCTTTCTCCTCGCCAATTCGATGCACATGGAAAACAACCTTCCAAACAAAGCTCCAGCAACCATGGATGGAACATAGATACCGCAAGGTACCTTCAAGTCAAAGGTGATAAAGGTGAGCACCACCTTGACGCAAAATGCGAATGCTAGTCTCAAGAGCTCCAACACAAATTGGTCGTGCTCGGTGGGACAAAGTGAAGAGTCAAGTTCTTTGGAAGTGCACGAGGTAGCCAAGTCAAGAACCAATTCCGACGACGCCTGCTTCGTGTAAGGGTTCCAGAACGTCACGACGCCCGTGAGCAAGCTGACACAAGCGATTTCTATCAATGGGTGGTTCTTGATGTACTTGAGCTGGCGGAACGTCTTGGGCCACCATTTGATGAATTTGATGAAGAGCCCGCCAAAGATTCCTCCCACGATGCCGATGAAGACGAAAAACGGAAGTTCTGCGGTTCGCCAGTCGGACGTGTAGCTGAGTTCAAAGAGAACGGTCTTGTTGGTTCCGTATGGATCCAAGAACTTCAAGAATAACGTGGATGTGATGGCACAGAAGAAGATGAGGAACAATTGGTTGGAGGGCAAATAGTGGTTGATTTCCTCCAAAATGAAAAGCACACCCCCGAGAGGTGATCCAAATGCTAGGGCTACTCCTGAAGAGGCACTGGCGGACAATACCTGTTTCTTGAGAAGCTCGTTCTTATGAATGTAGGGAAACAACCGGGACATGATGTTTCCCACACAGGTGGCCAAATGAACATAGGGCCCCTCCTTTCCCAAGGCCATGCCCGAGGCTATTGCCAAAATCAAAGCAATGGTTTTGGCAAAGAGAGTGTATGTGCCGAGGAACCTTCTGATGACGAATCCGGACAAGATGGTTTTCACCTGTGGCACCCCAGACCCAGCACCCGTGTAAATGTCTTTCGGAGTAGGGTTCTGTTGGGTGACGAATTCGATTTCAGGAGTTCCGGTAGCTGTGGTGGAGTCTGCGTATGGGTCGGCATCGTCAAGCGAGCTTCGAGAAACATCGAGTTGGATTTTGCTCTTCGAGCTCGGAAGACGGGCCGGGATCTTGGTGGTCAACGTCACAACCCCGGCCAGAACCGCAAGCATCAACGTGAGCACCACGTAGATGGCAAAGTCGAAGCCATGGAATTTGGTGGAAAACACCGAGGACCACGAAATCCAATCAGCACATTTGCCGACGGAACTGGAGAAGGCGATTCGGGCTGGAGTCCGGATTTCCGCACAGCACAGCACCTGGCTGGCAAACCAGTTGGTCCTGCAGTAGCCGTGCTTGAACCCCACCAACAAGATCTCGATCTTATCGATGAAGAACGCGATGACCGCAAACAAAAAGGCTACAAGCACCACCAACACCCACTTTCCCAAAACGAAGTAGGCTTTTTGAAGCACAGAAAGCGGAGGCCCTTCGCTGTCGATTTGTTTTCCATGGTGCACTTCGAAGTTGAACTTGTTCGTCAGAATATAGGCTTTTGCCCAGTCGATGGTGGTGAAGTCGTCGTAGTAGTTGCGGAAATCGTGGAGCCTCCGTGGGGCAATCAGAAAGATTCTGGAGATGATGGTTCTGTTGGTTCTGGTGGTGTAAAGCGATGCCTGGTCGAATTGAGAGGCCCCTTCGCGCGTGGTGTCGGGAGAGAAACCAAAACGAGAGATGATGGGCGACTTGAGGTCGATCTTGTTGAGAGACCGGATGCGAGCCAAGGTGTTGTCTTTCTTGGGCAGCCTCAGTCTATTTTCGGATCGGAGGGGTGTGGTGGGGAGAGTAACGGCCTGGCGTCCGGTCCGGCCCGAGGATGGGACCTCGAGAGCCGGGAGGTCGCCTCTTTTGTTTCTCCGAGGCATAGGAGAAGTGTTGATGTGAGAAAATCTGGGGTTATGTGACGTCAGTGCGCGGTGAAACACAACTTTGAGATAAGGCGAATGTTGCGGACCTGTTGAGGAATTGTTGATGACCTGTTGAGGAATTGTTGATGACCTGTTGAGGGATTGTTGATGACCTGTTGTAGACCTGTTGATTGGACCTGCTGAATGTGGACTTTTTGATGTGGATTTAGCAGGAATTGCTCAAGCTCGGTCGAAAAATGGGTGGGAGCCACAATCACTGGGTTGCGTCCGAGACGAATCCCATTTACATGAATGTCATTCGAGCCTCGAGCATTCCTTTCTGAGATCGTTTCTGAGATCCAACCTCCATGCTTCCCTTTCTACATTCTCTCCGCATAACATATATTCTGAGTCTACAGACGATGTCCACGGTCTAACGTGCGAAAATCTACGCCCAGGGGCCTGATGCTGTTACAAGTTAAGCCTTGTATGTTCTCACTCCGTAGTCGGATCTGAAAATGGAATCTCCCTCGGAATAGCCTCTGCCCAATCCAAAGCCAACACCCAACCACACTGGGAAAGCTCTTCTCTTGAAAAACAAAATCGAGGCCAACACACCTCCGCCGAATCCCAATCCGGTTTTGATCAACGTGTTCGACAAAACAAGGTCCCACTAGATGTTAGTATTCGAGGTTTCCACAACCTTCAGGTTATTCAAGCTACATACCTTGTCGTTCAACAAGTTCTGGGACGTGGACGTCACTTCTTTCTGCTCGGCCATTCTGCGCGTTAGTATACGGTAAGGGTACGGCGTGTCGCCAATTTCAACGATCATAACTGGAGCTGGAATTGATTTCACCCGAAGCAGAGCTGTTACCCCAATTCTGAGAAATCTGTCTTCACTGAGCACAGCTATTCCATTCACGCTTAGAACGATAAAATAGAGCAACTTTCTCAAGCCAAACTTGATTGCGTTGGTGGAGTCTTCTTTGGGCGGAACATACGTGTAAAGTTGGTTTTAGGTCGGTTGAGTCGACCTTGATTTTTCAAGGCTCGTTTTTGGTTGGATGGCACTGTATGCACACCGCAATTACACAAGGCCACAACCGGACGGCTCGACGTGCCAAAAACGAGTTTTCGAGCTTTCCACGATTCCCGGCGGCCTGCCCGTGCCCAATTGCAAAACACTCATCGCAAAATCTGCTTGGCCGCTTGTTCGCTATTCGCGGTGTTGTTGCATAGACGCTTTGTTGTATATACTCCAACATCTGTGCCCACTGCACATAACAAAAATCAATCTTGAACTTCTTCTCCTCCACAACAACAAATTCTGGTGACGACTGTCGCGCCAACTTCGCCGATCCACACCCGAATTTTGCCGCTCCTTACCCCCAGAACCCACAGCCTCTACAAATGTCGCAAGAACACGCAAATCTGGACGCTTCCAGCCATCTCTCCATGGAGCCCCAGAAAACCTCTGAACCGGGCTTAATTCTGCGCCTGCCCGTTGTCAAGATGATGCTGGCGTTTGAAAACGCGGCAAAAACGCTGCCGGAGACGCCCAAGCCAGAAAATCACGAAGAAGAAAAAACCCCAAGTGCGTTGCCCCGAATGCCGGGAACGTACGATTTCACGGGGTTGACCAGCGAGCTGTACGACAACTTGACGGACGAGCTCCACGAGGAGCACGTGCCCGAATCAAACGGATCAAACAAAGCCCCCAATTCACAAGAATCAGACATAACACAAGAATCAGACAAACATGAATTGGCGAAATCTCCCGATTCAGAAAAATCTCCCGAAGACAAACCACATGAATCAGACAGACCACGTGAATCAGAGAAACCACATGAATCAGAGAAACCACATGAATCAGCCAAACCACATGAATCAGCCAAATCTGGCAAATCTCTCGAATCACACCAGCCACCCCTCGTACCCTCGGCTCTTCCAGATGCACTTGGCAGCCCCGTGGTGATCGCCAAAGAACCCAAAATCGAGTCGGTGGAGGGCCTGTCGGAAAACACAAACACAATCGACAACACCAGTGCATTGAGCCTCGGAAACCATGGCCAAGTCCAGGAATCGGCCCCCTCGCTTGCCGCCGACGACAACGAATCGATCGAGGTGCCTGTTAGAGGAGACCTTGTGGACGGCACGTTCAAGCTTTCCAGAAGCCCCTATCTCAATTCGCCAGAGATCGAGATGTACCAGCCCATGCTAGATCCAGGCAAGCCACGTGCCGCGGCCGAGAACATCGACATTGACGAGCTTTTGAACAAAAAATTCGACAAGGACTCGTCCTCGTTCCAGTCGGCGCCCTCGGACGACCCGGAAATCCACCACGACCTGTTGGACAAAATCCCCACCACCAAGGACACCATTGACGACGAGGAAAAGGAGTATTTTAGCCACTCCACCACACTCGAGGAACCTTTGGCTGGCCTCAATATCACCCTCGGGGACCGCTCCATCTCGAACCAGACGGTGCTCAGAAGCCCCCCTCCGCCACCAATTCAGCCCCCCATGCACGCCGTAAATTCCACCTTGCCCTATGAAAGTCCTTCGGTGCTGCAGAGTGCATTCAACCAGACTGCCAATATCACTCCGGTGTCGCAGCAAACCAGCTCGTTTGTATTCCAGACGCCGGTGCAGGGCTCTCCTGACTTGGCCATGGGCTTGAACTCTCCCAACAAAACTCCCACGCTGAACAAGAAGGTGAAGGGGAACAGAGTCAAGGGCATGTTCTCGTCGATGTTCGGCAAAAACAAACAGAGTCCTTACGTAGATCCGTCGGCGTCGCCTGAGCTCAGCATGAAAATCAGCACTCCTTTCAACGCCAAGCACGTGGCACACGTTGGTGTGGATGACGATGGCTCGTACACTGGGTTGCCCATCGAATGGGAGAGATTGTTGTCTGCCAGTGGCATTTCAAAGAAGGAGCAGCAGCAGCATCCTCAGGCTGTCATGGACATCGTGGCGTTTTACCAGGACTCCAGCGAAAATGCGGATGACAATGCGTTCAAGAAGTTCAAGCAAATGAACGAGCAGGGCCTCGGATCCACTTCCTCGTTGCTGAAAACGAACAGAAGCTCGTCTTCCCTTGCACAGTCTTCGCCCCCTTCGACGCCGACCATGTCTCGCCACTCGCAGCTGTCAGATCAGCAGCATTTGCGGTCGTCTCTAATCACCACGCCACTTCAACCAAATGGCCCGAAAAGCCTGGCTCCCTCTTCTAATCCTCCCCAAGAAAGCCAGTTCATTCCCAGCAGGCCTGCACCCAAACCTCCTTCGACTCCAGTGTCTAATCTCTCCACCACGGACAGCATAACCCCATCCACCCAGAGCAGTGGTGGGGCCCGGAAGAGCTCGTTTTTGAGCCGGCGTTCGTTCTCCTCCAAGTCTGTGAAATCTGCAAAAGCCACTCAACGTGACGCTCCACCTCTTCCAAACGTCGGTGCTCCTTCGAGGACGGCTCCTCTGCCACCTGGAGGAATTCCAAAGTCCAAGTCTCACAGCTATTCTCTCGCTTCCCAAACCCAACCAAAGCTGAAAGGTCCAACTACTGCCCCTATCTCATCGAGTGCCAGATTCAACGAGTCTGAAGCTCAAACTAATCTCCAGTATGGCAAATCCAGCAAGAGCGAACTCAAATCTCACAGACCTCCTCCCCCTCCTCCAGCTCTGCAAAGTTCTCCCGCACGGGCTCTTGAGCATATCACCTCAGATAACGATACTTACGAAAGAAGCCAAAGGGAAGAGCCAACAAAACAGCAGTCCGAAAGACGCGAGCCCCTGTCGGCACATCTGGGCCCAGTCCGCGATGCCAAGAAGGCAGCACTTTTAGCTCAGAAGAGGAGAGAGGACAAGAAGCGTAAGAATCAACAAGTCGTTTCAAAATTGCAAAGTATTTGCAGTGAGGGTGATCCCAATGACATCTTCAAAGACTTGAAGAAAATCGGACAGGGTGCCTCTGGTGGAGTTTATATTGCCCATGCTGTCACCGGCTCAAAGAACAGAGTTGTTGCCATCAAACAAATGAACCTTGAACACCAACCAAAGAAGGAGTTGATTATTAATGAGATCTTGGTGATGAAGGGAAGCAAGCACCCCAACATTGTCAACTACATTGATTCTTATTTGGTGAAGGGAGAATTGTGGGTTGTCATGGAGTACATGGAAGGTGGATCATTGACCGAGATCGTCACTCACAGTGTGATGTCTGAAGGGCAGATTGGTGCTGTTTCCAGGGAGACCTTGAAGGGTTTGCTGTTCTTGCACAGCAAAGGTGTTATCCACAGAGATATCAAGTCGGACAACATCTTGCTTAATATTGATGGTCACATCAAAATGACAGATTTCGGATTTTGTGCTCAGATCAATGAGCTCAACTTGAAGAGAACCACCATGGTGGGTACTCCATACTGGATGGCTCCTGAGGTTGTTTCCAGAAAGGAGTACGGTCCCAAGGTCGACATTTGGTCATTGGGTATCATGGTGATCGAGATGATTGAAGGTGAACCTCCGTACTTGAACGAGACACCGTTGAGAGCGTTGTATTTGATTGCTACAAACGGTACTCCAAGATTGAAGGAACCCGAGGCATTGAGCTACGAAATCAAGAAGTTTTTGGCGTGGTCTTTGCAAGTTGATTTCAACAAGAGAGGTACGGCGGAGCAATTGCTTCAAGACAAGTTCATTCTCCAGAGTGACGACGTGTCTTCTTTGGCACCATTGGTGAAGATTGCACGCATAAAGAAGGCTAGTGAGAGTTTGGACGATTGATGGTCATGTTTTTTTATTCCTTTTATGTTTTAGTGATATATTCCTGCGACGGCTCAGTTGCAGCTACAAAAAGTTTCTCGGTTGTAGCGTGCATTGGGAGATGCCAGTGAAAATCAAGCCCAGGTTGTGTATAAGCCAGCCAATCCACCTGGTTTCTAGAAACCACCTGTCATGTCTCTGATTTTGTCGACTTCCTCTTGAAGCGCCTTCAAGTCGTCTAGGATATTCGTCGTGCTGGAACTGCTGTCTGTGTGTTGGTATAAGGGAGTCTTCGGAGGTATTGTTGGTGGAGTTTCTCGAATAATCGAATCAATTGAGTACGATTCTGGAGGTTGTGGTGAAGATGCTGTTGACCCCCCACGTCGTCTAGAAGGTGGAGGTGGGGGAGGAACACGGCCCTGGGGAGACCGCGGAGGAATTGGAGGAACAGGGGAAAGAGACGCTGACCGAAATCTCAGATCGGGTTCTGCGAGAAAATTAGGAGCCGACAAATGATATCCGTATCCATTTTCATCAGCACCGCTTGCGTGGTTGTGTTCTTCCTCTCGCGTTGGATTGGGTTGGGACATGGAGCGAACACGACGGGTGGCCGGAATCGGAGGTGGTGGGAGTTCTTTATCTGAACCTATGCGAGCGTTGGAGGCCGTGTTGGCGAAAGTGTCCGTCATTTGGTCTGTGAAAGACTGAAGCGAAATGGAAGGTGCACCGTTCACCGGGAGAAATCTGGCCATGTCAGCAGGCCCAGTCGCGTTTGGACGAAGCATTGTATTGTTGGCCACATTGGCATTGGTGTTCATGTTGGTGTCCAAATTGGTGTTGGAGTGCATATTTGGGTCAGTATTGGCATAACCCATTTTTGCCATTTGTGCTGGTCCTGTCATGTTAGGTTTGAGCAACTGCGGCAGCAGTCTTCCTTGCGGCAGAGGACTAAAAGCATTAGCGTGTAAATGGATATTGGATGGCACTCCGTCCACCAGCATCGTGTCAACGGAATTGAGATTGCGGAAATGGTTGATTTGCGACTCCATATCCTTGAGTATCTGCTTCTCTTCCGGATCGGGCGATGCTACTGGCCGTGGAATATTGGGAAAAGCCACATTTCTTCCAGCCATTTTACTCAAGAGCTGGTCCATTGGGAGCAGGTAATCCAACTGCGAAGAGTTCTGCAGCTGAGGCATGTCATGGATATCGGACACGATCTGGTCGGAGAATTTGACGCTCTTCATCTTCTTCAGCCGCTTCTTGGGAGCCCGGTCTTCCGGTCTTTCTCCAGTGAGCATAAACTGCGTAAACAGGTCCAAATCGAGCGGAGCAGAAGGTTGAGGTGCTTCCGGCTGTTTTGGCTCGTCGTCTTCGTCGTTCTGGCGCTTTTTCAGCAATATAGACGGAGGAAGAGGAACCACGGTTTTCACCTTTATGAGCATTCTGCTGGGCTCTTTTCCGTCCAAAGCGTGGGACACAACACGCAACAACGCGAAGAATTCGCCGATGTTGATCAGAGAGAGGATCTTCGAGAAAATCCGGCTGATTTTCTCCAAGGCACCGGCACTCAATCTGAAATTATTCAAAAACTGACAAACGTCAGCCATCGTGATCGTCCGCAGATTGGTCCTCGCCAAAATATCAGAGTACCATCTCATGTACGTCTTTGATTCCTCGAGAGTCAACTCCTGGGCCGTGAGCGAAAGAGGAATGCTTTCCGGACTACTGCTTTCGTTGTTTCTGGCCGCAATATTATCGGCCAGCACATTGGTGAAAACATAGTGGTTTTGAGTTTTCTGGAGCTCTGTGTTGGAGCTAAACCCAAACGAAACGGGCGGCGGCGCTAGTTCTTCGCCCGAATGGGACACAGATTCCAACCAGTGTAGCCTGGAGTCCATTTTGCTGGACAATTGGCAGGAGAAATTGGAAAGTTGTGCCGAACGAGGAACGGGGCGAGTTTGTTCCTGATGGGGATTGCAAAAGGATGTTGGTAGGGGTATGAGTTGGAAACGTCAGGGTGTTTGGTTTTTTGACCGGGCTGTGTGCAGGGTTTTCGAGATAGCCCAGAGGGTGACTTTTCGGGGGTTGCGGCTGGAATTAGTAGGGAGTGATGGCGACGGTGGGGAGAGACGACGGAGCGATTTCCAATTTATTTCCCTCCGATTTGGCTGTTTTCTGTGGCTTATTGGGAAGCGAAGCTACAGAGTGCGAAAGTGAAATCAACGTTTTTAGACTGCGAATCGACTGAATTGACGAACATCTACTGACGTCTAGGCAAATAGCAGACTTTTTGGGGTGATGTTCAAAAAGAAATTGCCCGCTAAGAGGCCGTTGGCTTTTGATTCAAGCTCAGACGAAGAGCTGTTCGAACTGACTATGGCCAAGAAGGCCCAGAAGGTGGAGGAGGAGGTAGAGGAGACCATCGAAATTGGATTCGAAGACATGGCGAGCCGTGAAGAGAAGAAAACTGTGGCGAGCCGCGACAACAAAACCGTGGGGTCGCAATATTTGGATAAGTTGTTGCAACTGAAGCAACAGAGAGATCTGGATCATAAGAGAACACAGATAGCATTACAACGGAAGAACGCCAAAGGCGAAGTCTTTGAAAGCGAGGAATACAAGACTATGATTGAAGAATTGGGTGTCAAGAGTGTGGAACCTTCAAGAGGTGGAAATACAAAAGTCACCAATGATAAGGACAAATTTGCAGACTTGGCAAAGTCTCGTGTTACTCCACACGAAATCGACGAAGCTCGGAAGCGGTTTTTCGAAAGAAGGAGACAGCAATTTGTCATCGTTTGAGCAAATATACAGGCACAGTGGTCTTGGCTGCGCTCTAATCTTTGTGATGTTACAGTGCTACATGTTTAGATTTAGTCAAAGCACAAAACATTAACTGAAGATTCAGAATATACAGAGACTCACAGACATCCAGTGTCCTATTCTCTCAAGGCCTCCTGCATCAGAAGCGTATCCACGATATTTCTGCCAGTGTTGTTGGGCGATACCTCTTCTGCAATATGCGCAGGTTCTGCAATATGCGCAGGTTGTGCCACAGCTTGCAGGCGGACAATCTTCTCCAACGCATCCGAACTAGGCATGAAAATGACCCTCGTTCCGGGGTTCCTGCTCATGTTCTGCAAGGCATCAAGGTATCTGATCTGCAACGCAGCGGGAGAACTCAAAATGTCCGAAGCCTTTCTCATCTGCTTGGCACTTTCGACCTCCGCTTTGGCATTGATGATTTTGGCTTCTCCAATACGCTTGGCCTCGGCCGCCTTGGAGAACGAGTCTTGCACCGAGTGAGGCAATGTCAAGTCCTTGATCAAAATGGACTCGATGTGAACACCCCAGGCGAAGGCAGTCTTGGAGATAACCTCGGCAATCGACTCCGCAATCTCCTCTCTCTTCTCAACCACGTCCTGCAAGATCCGGTTGCCCATGACATCACGCATGGTGTTCTGGGTTCTTTCCAAAATGGCCAGGTGGATGTCGGAAATGGAGAAAATGGCCTTTTGAGGGTCGATGATGTTGTAGTACACCACTGACGTCACCGTCACCATGAGATTGTCTCTGGTGAAACACGATTGCGGAGGAAGCTCGCGGGTGTTGACCTTGATGTTGACTCTGGTCAATTTCTCGGACCAGGTGTTGACATACGAGGTTCCGGGTTCGACAGTTCTGGCCAAAGCACCGAATTTCTGAACCAAACCAACCTCGCCTTGGTTGACCGTCTTGTATGGATTTTCACAGAAGAAACAGCAAATTCCGCAGCAGCCAAACATCCTGCCCATGCTGGTGATAAAATTCTGGTACCCATCTTGGGGAGGTGTGGGATATTGTCTTGCGAAGTCCTTCGCTACCATTTCTGGCTTGACATACTCATCAGACTTGATTATGGAATGGGTTGAGGCGTTTGACATTGTGGAAATCAATTATAAATGCAATTGCGTGGATATTTATCGCGACACTGGCATCTGCTTTTATACATTTTTGTGCATTGGCATCATCTTAATCACGAGGCTTGGCTTACATATTGTACGCGCGGCACACAATGCAAAACCTTGAGTGACTTCCTGCGTGGTGACGTATTGAATATGAGAAAACGGTTGAGGTTATCTAGCTCGTCCATTCGAATTGAACTTTCGGTCATTCCAAAATGACACTCGGAGAAGCCTGCAGACTCCTTGCACTGACTTGTGACATTGTGGAATACCATGGGAATATCTTACTACCTCAGTAACCCATCAATGAAAGATGACTGTTTACTCCTCATTGCACTGCCTCAATTGGCTATCTGAGATTTTGCCAATTGCGGCCCGAGTCGCACCCGTCAATCATGTCAATTTGGTTTGTGCGATCTTTATCATGCACCCAGGCTAATTGGGGCACTTGAGCGACTTTTCACTAAAATCCCTCATAGCTTTCGCTGATGGTTTGTGTCACCAAGTGTGACTCTATCCAACGTAGAGGTTCCAGCCTTTCTCCTGCACCAATTCGGCCCAGTCAATCACAGTATTTCCTAGTGGATTGCGGACCCAGGTCTCCTCCACCGTTTCTTTGATTCGAGGGAGGTTTCCGACGTCGTACCCCACCAGAAGTGCCTCGAACCGCTGTCTCATTTCGTTTCTGTCCTCGGTGGTGACACATGCCATTCCACAAACCAAAAGCAGCATGGATAGAGCCACTCTCACTCGCGTATTCAAAAGCTTGTCTATAAGCTGGAGGCATTTCATCAAATACCGTTGCACCACATTGGACCACGGGGGTATCTGGTAGATCAGCGACTCCAATTGGATACAGCAGATTCCATTATAGAGGTCGAAGAGCGACATCTGAAGGTCCATCTCTTCTGCGTCCAGCTCTAAGATCAGAATGTGCGATTCCAAGGGCTTGCACTGGTCGATTTTGGTGCGGAAGTTTTGGTACAAAACGCCCACATTTTCGTAGTAGTCCAATCTCTGCTGAATGTTCGAGATGTCGATTTTGGCCCAAGCATGCCGAAGCTCCACTCGGGCGTTTCCTATTTCGCCAAGGAGATTGTAGATTGGTCCGATTGTTCCTTGGAGAGGATCGATTCCATAATTGGAATCCTCTGGCAACACTTCTTCGTACTCTTCTATTTTGAATTGCGTCCCTTTCATGAGCGCATTCAGCGAAAGCAAGTCGTGGAACTGGAAGTCAGAAAGAAGCCATTTGATGTCATTACAATGACCAAACGCTTCGCACACCTTCTTAAGACCTCCGAACTCTTTGATCAAGGCAGAACATTGCTGCAAGAACCCTCCCCAGTTGCACACATCTCCAGTGCAAACTTCAATGCCAATGAATATGAGATAAAACGCAAACAACTCGAAGAACTCGTCTTTGTTCCGAGGTGCCAAGTTGTCACCTATCTGTGCGCACATCAGCTTGGCTGCTTTCTGCATGTACGCCCACGGCTTGGCAAAATCACTTTTCGGCTTGCTGAGCTCCAAGTAAAACCCTCCCCATGCAGTCAAAGCATAGAGAATGGATTCGTTAGTGGCTGCTAGACTCAAGAACGTCTTCAAGAAGTAGTTCAGCGAATCGGTACCGATTGTAATGAACTCACAATATTTCTCCCGGTAGAACTCAAGATACAGAACTCCAGCAGTATCTATTTTCTGGAGATAGGGAAACCCAATATTGATCTCGGGAAGATCAAAGAACATGTCATACCTCATCTCGTGGTCCAACCCATCGTGTGCCAGTAAGACAAGAGATAATTCATGGCTATCAGGCAAATTGACTTCTTCCTCCACGCCTTCGTCATCTAGATAGTTCAAAAGATGCTCAAACGAAGAAGGCGAGATCTGCTCGCGGGGAGGTTCGGATAACGAAGCAATCTTCTTCGTTGAAGTCTTTGTTTTGAGAACTTTGGACTCACTCCCTGGTGTCTTCTTCCGGGGCCATTCACATTTATCCTTTCTGGTAGTGCAGCTCGAGCAGACGGGAAACACCTCATCACACTTTTTTCTATCGTTAGTTGCATAAACTTAAAGCCAATCATATGACATACTTTCGCTTTCTGCATGTCAAGCACCCATCGGCAGATCTGGCCCTTGCACCGTAAAACCTGGTCTTTTTGGAAGTTGGGAGCTGCACGCCTACCGGCAACTTCTCCTTTTCGACGGTTTTAAATGTGTCAATGCTGAGGGTGTGGAACATGCTGAAAAAGACAGTTAGCGAACCAGGTGCATTTTGAAGTAAGGCACTGCGCGCTAACTTCTCCTTTGGGCGGGGTTCGCCAGGTGGGGAAATTGCAGAGATAAGCCTCAGTCCTGCAAGTAACCAAACGGCTTCATTTCTGAAAATTTCATCTGATTTCTCTCAACATACTTACAACTTTTCATGTTGAACGTCTTGGTTATTGGTTCCGGTGGTGTTGGCACAATAGCTGCATATGCCTTGGACTACTCCAAAAAAGCAAATGTGACTGCAGTCATCAGATCAGACTACGATACTGTCATTGAAAAAGGTTTCAAGATCACCTCGGTGGACTACGGAACCATCGAATCATTCAAGCCAAAAAACGTGGTCAAGACGGTGGAAGATTCCGTTCCGTTCGGACCCTTCGACTACGTGGTGGTCACGACCAAAAACACTCCAGATGTTTTCAGAGTGGAGGACTTGATTGCACCGGCCGTCACACCCAAAATAACCGCTGTTTTGCTTTTACAGAACGGAATTGAAATTGGAACGGACGTCATCAAAAAGTTTCCGGAAAATGTTGTTTTGAGCGGTGTCTCGATGATTTCCTCCACAAACTATAGTGGTGTAATTGACCATGAAGGTACGGATTTCTTGAAGGTTGGGTACTTCAACAACCCCAACTTGAGTGCAGAAATGCAGAAGGCTGCAGCTGCCAGGTTTGTGGAAATCTACCACAACGGAAAGAATGAGTGTGTTTACGACGACGACGTCAAATTCACCCGTTGGAGAAAGTTGGTTTATAATGCCACGCTTAACTCGGTGTGCACCTTAACTGGAGTGGATGCTGGTCGTTTGGAATTGTTTGGAGGTACTGACGGTATCGTGAAGAAGGCTATGGTGGAAGTTTTGGCCATTGCCAAGTCTGACGGTGTCAATTTGCCAGAAGACATTATGGAGTTCATGCTCCGTTCAGACGATGGAGTGTACTACTCTCCTTCGATGTTGGTGGATATTCGCAAGGGCAACTACATTGAGTGTGAGGTGATCAGTGGAAATCCCGTGAGAATTGCCCAGAAAAACGGAGTAGATGCACCAATCTTGACTTTGGTGTACGAGATGCTCAAAGTTTTGCAAATGAGAACAAAAGAAGCGAAGGGGCTTATTTCTGTTCCTAACCCTAGACCAATAAGATAGATGAATAAATTCGCTTGCTGACAAACAAGTGTCCAGCAACAAAGCTGAAAACCAAGGCTTTTCTTTCCAATTAGGCAATTGGGAGCGACAATTCCCAGTCATGATAGCACGACATTGGGTTACCATACATTATCACATACTGATCATAAGATGATGGAGAGTAGTTGATAGCGAACAGGCTCCAAGCGTTGATCGGCTTCAGAAAAAGAGACGGTCGCGTATTGCTATCCTCTTCGAAATGTGCGGAAATAGGTAGCCGAAACAATGGAGCCTAAAAGGATACGGCAAATTCTAATGCGGGCCAATGAAGAAAGATTCGGCGAATTTCAAAATGCCGTATATATCCGCGGTTTGAGGCACAGTACTGGCACAGTTGAGTTAAGAAGGCTGCTTTTGGAAGGCCATCCTTACGTCTAATGGATGGTTGGTGAATAAAGAAAAATGAACGAAACAGGGGGGAACTTCGGACGGTTTGAGTAACATCGAGCGGGGTCCAGTGTTTCACGGTGCAATCGTGTGGTAACATGAATGGCACTCAACACCAACTACAATCAGTCAAAAGTACCTCAATCACATATACACACTATCACAAAATGGTATAGAAAATCTTCCAGAGAATTCCCTTTCGGCTGTCCATAACAGCCTCAAATTCGGCCTGGTGTTCGGCTTCCTCGGTTTCGGCCTGTAAAATCAAGTCCAAGATGTAGACATCCTTGGGGTGGTACGACAACTGCTTGTACTCCTTGTGCCAGATCAAAGACCCAACATACAACACAATAACAATAAGCACAGTGACGTAGGCAGAGAAGAAGTCATTGACACTCCATTTTCCCTTGATGAACACGGCGTAACCGTTGGTGAGAGTCAAAACAGCAAAGAAAACACTTGCGCCCCAAGCACCGACAATTTGCAATGGGGGTCTGTAAGGTATTCTGTCGTTCAAGTCATGGTAATCGATAACCTTTCTGAACTTGAGGTAGGTGATGGAGACAAACATCCAAGAAATAAATCCAGCAATAGTAGCAATGTTGGACAACCAGGTGAACACCGTGGAAGCAGAGTTGGACATGTTAAGGTAGGCCAAGAAAGTGAACAAAGAACTGAACCCCACGGCGTAGATTGGCACACCAAACCTGTTGGTACGGCCAAAAATAGCTGGGGCATCACCCTGCAATGCCATGGAGAACAAAGCACGAGAAGATCCATACAACATAGAAGCACCACACGAGTATGCTGAGGTCAAAATACAGGCGTTGACAATGTGAGGCAACACATGAATTCCAACATTGGTCATTCCAATGACGAAAGGAGAAGCATCAGCCGAGGATGAACCTGAGGCAATGGCTCCCATCAACCGAGTATCGTTGGAAGCAACCATGATACCAATCACCAAAACCCCCATGATGTAGAAGAAAAGCAAACGGTACACAAATCTTTTGCACACTATGGGAATGTTTCTTCTTGGGTATTGGGCTTCCAGAGAACACGAGGTGATCAATTCCGGACTCAAGATGAACGCAAAACCAGCCTTGATGATTCCGGTCCAGCAGGCCAAGAATTTGCCGGTGTTTCCGGGAACCAAGTGCTCCACAAACGCACCTGGCTCTTTCCAGTACTTGAAACCCAAAACACCATGTTGGTTTGGAGCCCCACCGAAGAAAATCACTATTCCCATGATGATCAAACCGGTGATACAAAGAATCTTTATAGTCGACACCCAGAACTCGGACTCTCCGAAGAAGCTGACGGGCAACACATTGATCAAAATGGACACCACCACGAAAATCGTGATGAAGATGGCAGGACTGGCGTCCGTCCAGTACTTAATAACGAAGGCACAAGCGGTGATCTCAGAAGGCGGTATCATCGCTTGAGCAAAGAAAATGTTCCATCCACAGGTGAAAGAGAAAGATCTGCTAACGTATCTCCGGGCCATCGAGTAGATGGTGCCCTCCCCCGCGAGAGGAAGCAACGTCACCATTTCACTCATCTGGTTCATGATGAACCAGACGAAAAAGGCAATACACAAGTATCCCGTAAGCAAACCAGCAGGTCCACAGGTGGCCAATCCAGAACCCGAACCAACAAAAAGACCCGTACCGATGGCACCTCCCAAGGCAATCAACTGCATGTGTCTTGACTTAAGACCTCTGTGAGTACCTGGACCTGCGTCCTCGGGTAGAGATTGAAGAGAGCCAAAAGAAGCGGCGTCATCAGAGACACCGATCTTCAGTTCGTCGAGGGGCCGCACGTCAACCTGGACGTTTGATTTATCTTTGACCATTTTTGTACCGAGACAAACCGGAAATGGTGACAGTCATGGCGTCTAATATAGGCTTCTCGAGCGTGCCTGAGCCAAGTTGAACTGTCACATCAGGTTTGTGATAAGCTGTATCTATGGCGTTTCGCACCTCTTATCTTTGCATGCATATCCCCCGCGACATTCTCTTGTAGAAGGAGTTTAGAAGCCGATTGTAGGCGTGAACACCACGCACAATGGTCCCAGGATGACAGCTAAAAAAAGCGCAAGGAACTCATCAGCTTCAGACACCTCTCTCTTATTTCTTTCAAGCGGCTTATCGCTGTAAAGCGGCATTCCAATGAAAAGTGGCACATCACGTGTTCAATGCGGCTCTGAATCCTCGCCACGATAATGTGCCAATTTCAAGCACTGCAGCACTTGCGCATTAATTCCGCATTTGACACCTGAAAGGCCACCGAGATGGGAAATTGCCGAAACTCCACTCACCTTCAAGTGGTCAACTGAGCCCAGCCGAAGCGTACCCCACACCAGCGAAATAAATCTCAGTCGTGGCTGTCTGCTGCTGATCATCTTTCTCCATGTCGCTCTTTTTCCGTCAAACTGTAAAGGCTAGGTTGCCAGGTCAGTTGTTGGTTTCAAGTCGAAAATATAGAACCACTACCGTCAAAACCAAATTGGTACCTGGTATGGTAGCTGGTCTGTTGCTTCTTGGATCTGCTCTTTGGCTCGTGGGAGAAAACCCAGTCAAATCGGATGCTTCATTCTCTCCGGTTTTTCCTGTTTCGGAAGTGAGCAAACACAATTCTCTCACTGACTGTTGGATTGCAATCGACGGGCATGTTTACGACGTCAGTGAATTTTTGGCTCAGCACCCGGGAGGCGCCGCCCGAATTCTTCGTTACGCTGGGGGTGATGCTACTGCAGCTTTTGGAAAAATCCACACAAAACTGGTGCTCAACAACATGAGAGAACATATTACGTACTTGGGACCGGTTGGCGAGGGCGAATTCGTGGTAAAGGCAGTTATTCCTGACCAGAAATTGGATCTTGATGCTCTGCCAAAACCACCTTTGGCCCAGATCTTCAATTTGCAGGACTTCGAGTACGTGGCCAGACAGGTGCTCCCTCATACCACGTTCACCTACTATGCCACGGGTGCCTCAGACGAGTTTACTCTTCGTGAAAACCATTACGCTTACCTGCGAGTGTTTTTTCGGCCCAAGGCCCTTCAGAATGTGGAACATGTGACCACTTCGACCAAAATGCTAGGAATCCAGTCGAAGCTTCCCCTATACATTTCCGGGTTTGCTGGTTCTTCGTTGGCTCACCCGGACGCCGAGTGGAACTTGCAGAAGGCAGCTTACAGAGAAGGAATCGTCCAAATGGTGCCTCGTCAACTCAGCATTGATCTTGACGAGTTCTTCGCTGGCGTTCCCTCCTCGCAGGAACTATGGTACCAGCTTCACTTCTACACGACTCAACAGTTGGAAGACATGGACACGTACCTTGGCAGAATCCATCTGTTCGAAAACATCAAGGGCATTTTCTTCAATGTCGATGTCACCGATTTGGGAAACAGAGAAAAGGACACCAAGGCCCGTGCACAGGACGAAGATATGGTTGAAGAACTCAGGGAAATGGCAGACAACGGAGTGGGACAATACTGTCGCACCATGACTTGGGACCATGTCAAGAAATTGGTGGAAAAAACTCACTTGCCTATTGGGCTTAAGGGAGTGCAACGTGGTGAAGACGTGGTGTTGGCTGCCGAACTCGGAGTCAAAGCCGTTGTTTTGTCCAACCACGGAGGCCGCCAGTTGGACTTCTCCCGTCCTCCTCTTGAGGTTTTGGCTGAGGCAAGACAAATGCTCAAAGAAAAAGGATTGGAGGACAAGATCGAGATCTACGTGGACGGAGGAATCCGTCGTGGCTCGGACATTGTGAAAGCATTGTGTTTAGGTGCAAAAGGTGTTGGTTTGGGCCGTCCTTTTTTGTATGCCATGGCAGGATACGGTGAAGACGGAGTGGCCAGAGCGATTCGTATTTTGAAGGGGGAAGTCCGCAACAACATGATGTTGCTTGGGGCCACCAAGGTGGAAGACTTGAACGAGGATTTCATTGATTCTTCCAGCTTGAAGTTCCGCAATCCAAGCATTAATGACCTGTTGTACGACGGAGCATATCAACCACTCACTCCTCCGCCATGGGGAAAATAGATCATCAGGTTTTTAGATAATCAATTGACAAGTCAATGGAATTCACCATAATTAACAATCCAGTTGAGATGATAAATGCAAAATTTAATTCTATGATTTTAACTCTTGAGAAAGGTTTCATGGGCATTGTTTCAGAGATCAACCAAATCTTCCAAAATCACAAATAAAGATCCTGACAAGGAACCCCCGACGGCAAGAATCTTCACTGATCACATTGAATATTGATTTCCTCGCAAGCACCGCTCAGTTCGACCTCGGAATTGAATGCACCAACGCCGATTTTTCATACCCTTCTGTTGATTGGTCAAAAAGGCCCCGAAGTTAATTCTGCGCGCAAAACCTTATCTTATCTGGTTGCAAAGTGCGTTCTTCCTATTCGGGCAAGCCGATCTTTGTCACTGTTAAAACAGCCCAGTTCATTCAGGAAAGGTGCAATTCATTCAGGAAGGATGCGAGAGGTGCAGGGGCTCCAATTAGTACCGGAGTCAATCCCTGAAGTTGGCGATGCATGGAAGCAAACCATCCGGAGCGCTTATTACCTTTTTGGATCAAGTCCACCACCTTATAAATCATCAATGCAGCCTCCCACCTGCTTTCTTCAATTAATTCAAATATCAAACTCACATGACCGTCAAGTCCTCTCTCCTCTTCTCTGCCAAGGTTAACGAACACCAGCCAATGGTGGTGGGTGGTAAAGGCAACATCCTCATCGTTGAAGACCCCGTAACTCACAAAAGAAGAGAGATTTTCGATGCCATGGGTGGAGCTGCCGTGTGTGCTTTGGGCCACGGAGACGAAGATATTGTTGCTGAAATGGGCGAGGCTGCCAAGGAATGTACCTACACTTTCTGTGCCTCGATGACCAACTACTATGCCGAGGAATTGGCCAAGTTTTATATCGAGAAGTCTCCAGCAGGTGCGTTTGCTGCTGCTCTCTTCACGTGCTCGGGCTCTGAGTCCAACGAGAACGGTATGAAGACCGTGCGTCAGTACTACTTGGAGAAAGGTGAACCAGACCGGACCATTTTTGTTTCCAGAAAGCAGTCGTACCATGGCTACACCTTGGGGTGTCTCGCCTTGAGTGAGTCCATTAGAAAGGAGCCTTTCCGTGCCATCACTTTGCCGGCAGAACAGGTTCCTAAGTTTTCTCCATGTTACCCTTACAGAGACATGAAGGACGGAGAAACCGTGGAGAAATACTGCGAGCGTTTGTTGGAGGAAATCGAGAATACTGTGGTCAAGGCCGGTCCTACTAAAGTCGCTGCCATCATGTGCGAGACCCTTTCCGGCTCCACCTTCGGCACTTCTCCACCTGTTCCAGGCTATTTGCAGGGCATCAGAAAGATCTGCGACAAGTACGGAATCTTGATGTGGTTGGACGAGGTGATGTGTGGAACTGGCCGTTCTTCTGCCACCGGAGGGTTGAACTGTTGGGAATCTTTCCCAGAATTCAAGGGTCCAGATCTCCAGTCCATTGGTAAGACTTTGGGCAGTGGTTTTGTCACCATTGCCGGTCTCTTGGTGTCTCCCAAGGTGAAGAGTGTGTTTGTGGAAGGTTCCAACTACATTCCCGGAGGTCAGACTTACCACCAGCATTCTTTCAACTGTCGTGTTGCATTGGCTGTTCAAAAGAAGATTGACCGTTTGGGCTTGAGACAGAAGTCTTTCGACCATGGCCAGATTTTGGGCAAAGCCCTTGAGGGGCTTGCACCCACTACCAAGACGGTGGGTAACGTGAGAGGCTTGGGAGGATTTTGGTCCGTGGAATTGGTCAAGAACAAAGACACCAAGGAACCATTTGCGGCCTCTTTGGGAGTGGGAGCCAAGGTTGCAGCCAAGTGCTACGAAAATGGAATGACTATCATGGGATTGGGTGGTACTATCGAAGGAAGAATTGGAGACCACGTAACTGTTGCACCAACATACATCACCACTGAGGAGGATATTCAGTTCATCGTTGACACTTTGATCAAGAGTGTCAAGGAAGTGGAGGCCGACTTGGAAGCCGCCGGCGAATTGTAATTACGGTAAATTAGCAATTCAGATAACAAGAGTCGGAATTTTTTCAACACGTCAGTTTCAATCAGAGAGTTCGTGCTTTGTACAGTATTTGTCTCAAATGTGAGAAAGTATGGACCTTTCTTTCTCATTTCCTTTGCATTTTGCAACCAACAGCAATTTTACATACAGTACTGCACCCACCTCTGAGTTAATATCGGCACCATGTAATGGTCGGGTATATCTCGTTCGAGAGAAGTCATGGAATTTTACCCCAACTTACACTAGCACGGGAGAGCACATCGCACGGATTAATTTACTTCAATACGGCGACAGGTTTCCTTTGGCCACATCTGGAAAACTTAACTTCAGATGTTCTGTCGTGTTTCTGGGCTAGAAATTGTTAGCAAATCCCGATGGTACACGTGATAAGTCTGCTGTACAGGCAAAGGGCCAACTCCATGTGTCTTGGCACCGAATGCGATATGTACGTTGCCTTTCCGTACAGCCAATAACCACAAGAATCCGACATATTGTTTCTGTCAGGGCGTGCCGTACACAAAGCCGACTCGCAAATGGTCCCCTATGGGGAACCATTGGAAGAGCTGCGTTCGCGCGCAATTTGCAACGCAGGAGGGATTTAACCTCCAGCACCTGACGTTTTCCTGGGCGTACGGAAGAATCCTTCTACCTTTTCTCTCCGTCCAATGACAATGTCTGCAGCATCCCAAGATATCGGGCTGAATTTTAATCTTGCAATTTTTTTCAACAATCATATAATTAGGAAAATTATCAGATAGTAAAAACCAAACTATACATCATAAGGGTGCATCGATAGTTTATGAAGTAGAGCTCCCCAGAGTTTCACATGCCTCCAGGCTCAAGCACTTCACTCACACAGGTTGGGGAAAGATTGCACGCTGAGCGAACCTCATCCGTATACTATCAATAAGTTTTATGCTTTGCTGGGGCGCAGTTGAAATTGACGTAAAGGTTAGCAAATAGCCTTTCCTAGTAACTCCGACTTCGGCTCATGGCGCTGCGGTGTGTGAAATTCTGAGATCCACGTATGGTGTCATTCTGAGATTGGCAGTGTTGAACTAGCAACCAACGGGCTAGAAGACTTGCATAACAATGAAGAGGTCACCCCCCTTGCTGAGTGGTAGTCAACTGAGCCATTTTAGCACACAGGCATGAAAACTTTTGACGCATCTCTACCGCACCTTGCAGGAATTCCCAAACGAGCGAAGTTTCCGAAAAAACCCATTTTATCTTTCCCATCAAATCTATTTAATCTGTCGCATCACCACAAAATGTGCTGTTTTTTGTTTCAAACATGAGCGACGGTTCCTACGACAACAAAGACTCGGAGTCTTCCCCTCCCAAGTACGAGCAGCACCCCAATGAGAAGGAGCAGGAGCTTGAAATCCACCCACAAGAAAAGAAGGTTCTTTCAACAGCCAGATCCTTCGGCATTCGTAAGGCCGAGGTGTTGGCTGCTCAGTACACCAACCCGGGTCTCCTCGCCTTGTTGTACTTCTCCATCTTCATTTGTGCCTATGCTTATTCTTTGGATGGTACTGTCAGATTTGTTTTCCAAGGGTATGCCACCAACTCGTACTCCACACACTCGCTTTTGGCCACAGTCAACGTCATCAGAAGTGTTGTGGCCGCTGCTTCACAGCCAGTTTACGCCAGATTGTCTGATACTTTCGGTCGTTTGGAGTTGGTGATTGTTTCCATTTTGTTCTACGCCGTTGGCACGGTGATTGAGGCCAAGGCCTACGACGTCCAGAGATTTGCTGCTGGTGCTGTTTTGTACCAGATCGGATACTCCGGGATCATCTTGTTGTTGGAAGTCACCTTGGCCGATTTCTCCAACTTGAACTGGAGAGTGTTTGCATCGTTTGTGCCTGCTCTTCCGTTCATAATCAATACTTGGATTTCGGGTGACGTCACCGCCGCGTTGTACCCAGCTCACTCGTGGAACTACTGTATCGGCATATTCGCTTTTATCTTCCCATTGGCTTGTCTTCCCTTGCTTGGGTGTTTCCTCCACATGAGAATTAAGGCTGGTCGCACCACCGAATGGGCTCAGATCTGTGAGGAAGAAAAGGAACACAACAGGGGCCGAAACGTGTTCCTCGATTTGTTCTGGAAGCTTGACGTTGTCGGTGCTCTTTTCATCGTCTGTGTGTTCGGGTTCATCTTGGTTCCTTTCACTATTGCTGGAGGAGCGACGACCACCTGGCAAAAGGGCTCGACCATCGCTCCATTGGTCGTTGGTTTTGTTCTAATTCCTTTCTTCATCTTGTGGGAGCAAAAAGTCGCCAAGTTCCCCATCTTCCCCTACGAACTTATGAAAGACAGAGGTGTTTGGGCTGCTCTCATTGTTGCAGTGTTTGTCAACTGCATCTGGTACATGCCCAACGACTACATGTACGCTGTTTTGATTGTGGGTATGAATGCTTCCATCAAGGCTGCCACGCGGATCACCCAGTTGTACTCTTTCGTTTCGGTCATCACCGGTCCTTTGGTGGGTCTTGTTATCGTCAGGTTCAGAAGAACCAAGCCGTTCATTATGTTCGGATGTGCCGTTTGGTTCGTTTCCATGGGCATTCTTCTTCACTTCCGGGGCGACCAGAATGGGACCGAGTACACCAAATACATCAACGGTGTCATTGGTGGTTTGTGCTTGATGGGTTTTGGTGCTGGTTTCTTCACATACGTCACCCAGCTTTCTATCCAAACCTGTACCAACCACGAGTACATGGCTGTGGTGCTTTCGCTCTACTTGTCCTTCTACAACATTGGTTCGGCCATTGGTTTCTCCATCTCTGGTGCCATCTGGACCCAACTCATGTACAAGTCTATTTTCAACCACATGCAAGCACTTGGTGTGGATACGGCCAAAGCCCTCAGTGCCTACTCCGCTCCGTACACGTTCATTGTCGATAACACGTGGGGTTCCGACGCCAGAATTGCGGTTGTGTTGGCCTACTCAGAAGTGCAGAAGAAATTGTGTCTTGCGGGTCTCATTTTGTGTGTCCCATTGTTGCTTGCCTCTCTTTTCTTAAGAAACCACCGTTTGGAATCCGTGCAATCTTTGGACCAGACCCACAACCTCGCCGAAGAAGTGGACGGTGAAAAGCTGGCTCTCGACACTGTGGTTGTGAACAATTCCGACGACGATTTCGTTGTCCGAATCTTCAGAAAAGCCCTTGGCCGTACACACTAATAGATAGTGACCATGGGCACTAATAGACAATAATATGACCTAATCCTTTAAATACACAGAAAATAATGCAACTCACCCATTGATCTCGGACTCCGCATCCTCAAACATCTTGAATGTCCGACGCACGTCGTCTTTCATTTGCCGAGCCATATCTACCAAATGCATACTAGACTTGTTGTACATGACGCAGTTCGCAAACATGAGCATGATGTCACGTTCTAGCTCCTTCACCGTTTCGTATGCGGGCTCTTCCTTCTGCTTGATGGCCTTTAGTATGCTCTTCAAGTCTTTGGGCTCATAGATGGCCTCCTCATACTGGTCCGCAACAACCGGAACCAAGAAGGGCGACGAAAAGCGGTGTTCCTCGATTGTCTTGACCAAATTGATGGCAATGTTCTGGAACCGTTTGTGTTTCTGTGAAACCACCAGTGGAGACAAAGATCTTTTTCGGGCACCAAATAATTGGGGTGTTGGTTCTTTGGCAGCTGACTCGTCGTTGACAGGTGCAGACTTCACTTCTAGCTCTTCCTTTGCATTCACAGGAGGTGGAGAGACTGAAGGTGAAGGAAGTTTTTCTGATTCTTCTTCTTTTGCGCCCTGCTCTACCTCAGCTTGTTTTTTGGCATCATATTCCTCCTCAACCTCGGCATCCTCTGCTTCAATTTCCTCATCCTCATCAAATTCCACTTCGTCCTCCACTTCATCTTCTTCTTCATCTCCCACAAACCCTTCTTCCTCTTCTTCTTCCTCCTCTTCTTCGTCTTCTACTTCTGCCTCTGCATCGGCATCTTCGTCTTCGTCTTCCATTTCCTCCTCCAAAACTTCCCTGTCTTCTTGCTCGGGTTCAGAAGTGTCAGGCTCTTTCTCTATAATTTCCTCCTTCACAGACACTGGGACGTCCGTTTGTGCATCCTCTTCAATCTCTTCGTCGGCATCGTCAGCATCTTCCATTTCAACATCAGCCTTAGCTTCACTATTTTCAAGTACCGCTGGCCGAAGAAGATTGCACCGCTCAGTCAAGTCGTTCACCTCCTCCACTAGTAGTTTGCTGTACCTTATGGCCGAATCTACCAAGATTCCGGTGAGGAGAGACTGGAACTTGTGAGGAATCACTTCAACTTTGATCACATCTCCTTCAAAGGAGACAAATCGGCTGAATTCACTGTACTGGACCAATTTCTTCAACGCGTCGCCGTCGAGTTCGGTTTTGTCCTCATTTTCTGGATACTGGAATGTTTTTCTATACTCTTGGACTAGGTTGTTGAGGTCAACCAAGAAGGGCAACAAATCTAGATCGACCAGAGATGCTTCAGGCTTGTTGCTCCGAATGCAGTCGTTGATCACGTGTGCCACTAGAATGTGATATATCTCGGCGGCCGAACTGGAACTCATGTGTTTTGGTGAAGAAAGTTGGTCTTGATCAAAATCCTGCACCAACTCAGAACAGCCAGATACAGAGTTCCATTTATCCAACCTAAGAATGAGAGACGCAGAGAACTTCAAATTTGCATTTGTATTAATAGAAACACTTACTATGACTGGGATTTATTTATTGCAATAGGAGCGTAATATGTACAATAGGAATGGTGGATCACAACCCTAGGACCCCACAATTATCATTGGCCAGCCGTCCTGGCCGCGGCTAGTGTCTGACTATTTTTGCATGTTCTGCATCAACAAAGCGCTAAAAGTTAGTAGTTGTTCAATAATGAGGTCTCGGCTCCCTCTGGGTACATACTTTTGCTCCTGGAATCTCTGTCCGACTCTCTCACTCTGCTTCAAGAACTTCTCGGAACACTTGGAAATGCAAGAGGTCTCCTTGGAAGTCAAGTTGGCCGATGTGAAATCGTTAACACAGTCGTCGAAACATCTGGACACCAAGTTGGAGTACAATCTCATAAAGTCTTTCATCTGCTTCTGCTCGACGATTTGCAGGAACTCCTGCTGTTCTTTGACGTTCAACTGGTCCATTTTGTGTTTTAGGTAGGTTGGTATTTGCCTTTAGATTGCTCTCACTGAAATTTTTTCATATGGGGTGTGCGCACGACCATGCAGAATGTGGGGCACATTTGCAACATTTGGAGATTCGATAAGTCTTGGATTATTTACAAGATTGGACATGGAACTGTGGAAAGTGTCAAAAGGGAGGTGTTTTGATCTTCCATTATTTTTTTTCCAATATTTTAAGAAATGCAATTGTTGGGAATAACCTCCTAACATGGACAAATACCTGGTGCTCTTGGAAATGCCGTCACATCTTTGATGTTTTCAACCGCTCCAAGATACGCAATTAGCCTTTCAAACCCCATGCCAAATCCTCCATGGGGGACTGTTCCATTTTCTCTGGTGGAAAGATACCACTGCATTTCGTCAAGTGACATGTTTCTTCTTTTCATTTCACCAACAAGCTTGTCGAAATTGGCTTCTCTCAAAGATCCCCCCACAAGTTCTCCGATTTCAGGAATAATTAGGTCAAAGCATGCAACAGTAGGACGTTCGGAATTGAACACCGATTCGTGAGAAAGAGGCATGTAAAACGGCTTTTGCTCCAATGGGAAGTCGGTGATAAAAACTGGACACTTGAAATGCACTCCGGCGATCCATTTCTCGTGTTCTGTCAGAATGGCGTCTCCCCATGCCATTCTTCCTTTCAGTTTTCCTTTGTTTTTGACTAGGTTGATGATTTCAATGGCTTCGGTGTAAGTGATAGAGGGCCACAGATTTTCGGCTAAAACTGTGCTCCATCTCTGTTCAATTGTCTGTGCTTCTTCCTTCGAGTATCTGGAGCTGGCCAAATCGGACAAACTGCCCGGGTTTTCCTGGGCAGCTTTCAATTGGGAAACCACCAGACGGATCATGTTCTCCACCAATCCGGTCATTTGAGACACGTGGTCGACGTAGCAGACTTCAGCCTCGAGCATCCAGAATTCACTGAGATGTCTGTTTGTGTTGGAATCTTCAGCCCTGAAACATGGAGTTAAGGTCCAAGCTCGGTTCAACGAAAGAGCCAACACCTCGAGGTGTAACTGGGTGGAGACGGTGAGAAAAGCTTCTTTTCCAAAAAACGAATCTGTCGCAGGGGCCTTGACAAAGGGCTCGATTTTGAACTGTTCTCCTGCTCCCTCACAATCTGAAGAAGTGATCATAGGTGGGGACACCTTCACAAAGCCGTTTTTTGCGAAAAAAGTCATCAATTGAGCTTCCACATTCGACCGGAACCGCAAGATGGAAGCCAACGTAGATGTTCTGTGTCGAAGTGTGGGGACATTTCTCAAGAACTGTAACGTTTGGCTCTTCTTCTGAATTGGATATGTTTCGGGGACGTTTCCCATGATTTCAATGTGGTGACCCGGGTTTTGGTGATCGTACTGAAGTTCGAACTTCTGGTTTCCCTGTGACTCTGTCCATTTTCCATTGATTGAAATGCTCTGGCCGACCTTGTAGTGCTTCTCAGAAAACACCGATTCTGGATCGCTGAAAACGACATTCAAAGTCTGATGCACAGAACCATCCGAAATGTCTATGAACCCAATGTTCTTGAACGTTCTGATGGACTTGATGTGTCCAAAAGCTGTGATTTCAGAGTTATTGGCAGGTGGATTTGATAGGATTTCTCCAATGGTTGGAGTTAGACTGGTTTTGAAGGAACGAATTGCGGAAGTGGCTGCATTCTGGGAGAGTCCCAGCCATTTTAAATACAGTCTTAGCATGGTAGCAAGAGTTCAAGGTGAGCTGGAAATATATTGTGTGTGCAGGAATTTGAATGGAGTAAACTCGTGACAGTCTTGCATATACCTTCTTGCATATACTATAAATTGATATGGTTGAGTTGTTCATACTCCAACATTGGAAGGAGATTGTTCGGGTTTGAAAGTTTGAAGTGCTTGAAGAGTGTTGTGGAGTGAGTTGATGGAAATGAACATATTTTGAAGATTGAAAGGAATATTATGGTTTAAGTGGTTTTTCTTCTGACTGCAAAATCTCAGAAATATTGTCGAAGTTACCCTCTTAACTGAGCCGATACAAGCAAGTCTGAGCTCGGCCACTTTGTTGTGGCGAGTTTTACGACGAATTCTAAAAGGTTGCCCCTGAGCGCCTCCCTAAAATCCGTATGGTTTTTCCTCCTACTCTATGATTTTCAAATAACAGTGGTTTCTGGAGGAAGCGGGTAATATCGGGGGTGTGTCACTGTACGGCTGGGCCAACTCAGCCTGTATATCTTGACCCAGATAGAGTTTGTTCTATCCTCGGCGACAGGGAAATGAAGTAAGCCTGAAGGCTGAAGTTTCCACTGCTTTACCAGGCCGGCGCAAGCGCCTAACTGGGCGCACCCATACATTACCTATGTGCTATGTTATGTATCTAAGGTTTTTTCTATATTATATAGTTTTTCCTCATTATACAATTATCGTTCAAATCGTTTATATCGTTCAAAAAAAAAACCCCCCCCAAAGTCGCAATATCTTGAGGAGCAATTGAAATCTCAATAACAAAGATAGAAAAGTATCTCTATTGCCATCACTTATAGAAGCTTTGAATTCCGAAACGCCTTAGAAAAACAATGTAGCACGCAATTGCTCAAGCTACCTCAAAAAAAGACTCATGTGAGCCTCAGAAACCCGAGTCGGCATTGGTCGTAATTTTTCAGGTATATGCAAGAGCGAAGTTTGTATGGACATTAACAAAGTTTCGCAATCCAATGGATAGTTGAGCTTGTTTTGCACACATATTATCCATGGTATCTTGACTTCTTGATTGAATCCGGGAAGGCAACTATGGAGTGCTTTTTCGATTGTTTAAGACCAAGGTGTCTCAGCAACAATTGCATTGTGATATCTCCGGTGGAGCGTATACAGTACAGACGACTCGGTCCTGTCTATACAAAGTTGTATATACAGGAACAATACTCCTACAGGAAAATTTCCTGCATCCCTCGGAAGTAATAGGCATTTTTGCAGTCTTGCAAATCTCCAACAGCACCCGACCCGCTGAAAGGAGAACTACAAATATCTTGGCAATTCGAAATATATAAGAAGCGTACATTGACGCAGAAGCTCAATTTACAGATTAAAAAGGAAGTTATGACAGACCATTTGACGTTCGGGTGCGGAGTTTCCAAAGAGACATTCACTACTCTCGATGAAACAGTGGCTAGCAGAATATATGCTTGCGGAGTTACAAACCAAATTTATGTAGGTTCTTCCAAGTCTGGCGCTTCAAAAAAGAAATCAAGCATGTTTTTGTATGTGATTGCATTCTTACTGCTTTTGGCATTAATCGCTGCGCTGGACTTGTCAGATGTGCAAGCGTTGGGCATTTCGTGAACGGTACTACGTTCAATTTGACTCAGAGTGTTGATGATGTACTTGACTTTGCCATCTCAGTGATACAAGAAACCAATGTGACATCTGTCATTGACAGTAGCACAGGTATGACATTTGAACAAGTGAGTTTTGATTCGATTCCTGAGAATTCACTCCCTAATGTTGAAGGTCTAAACAAGCGGTGCAACATGGTATCACCTCCAGGAACCAGCATGGTAACCGTTCGGCAAACTCAAGCTGCTAATAAAGGCAATTGGTGGTCCCCATGGTATCCTACCTCGTGCTGTTACCTTTGTGACTTGGGACCAACTTCGTGCAGTGCCTCTCTAGATTATGGTTACTCCTATGGCTGGTCAATTCTGACTGGATCTTCAATCACTTTTGGAAACTTGGCCGCAACTACTAGCCTCTCGTTGTCTCAGACTAACTCAGTCACCAGTAGCTTTTCATGTTCCTGGAATGGTGGATCGGGCCCTGCTCAAATGTGGTACCAACAGTATATGTACTGGGCAGATATGCAGGAAAGGTACGTGGTCACTGCTGGTAATGGTTGTCGTCAGGTCGGTGCCTGGAGCAAATACTACAGAGCAAATGCCCCTATTAAGGATACAGTTAAGGTGGGGTGCAGTGTCGGCCATAATAATGTGCAATGCGAAACAAACTCTTCGAAATTTTGTGCAAAGCGTTAATGTTTTCCCTTTCACTGTCGAAGACATTTAACCACTTTGACAAACTTGCGATATTTGTGAATGCTGAACTCGCCTTTCTTTGAACTTTCTCTGGTTTCGTAAAATACGAACAACATATTACGGTGGAAGTACTTCCTCTGCATGGAAGTCACCCAATTTCATTTTACTCTTCTAACTCTTTTGTTTTCGCTTGGCCATTTTGGATGTGGCAACCTGGCGAACTTTCGCAAAAAAAAAAAAAAAAAAAATTTATAAGAATTTGACATTATATCTGATAATGATTTTTGAAACTAGGTGATGAGAAAGGTACCAGATACTTCAGAATTTTGAAACCCTTGACTGAGGAGGTGCTGAATTTTCTGTAATTTGCCTGAATCAATAAAATATAGTGGTGCCTTCCGCAGCTTTTCGCATCAAACGCCACTTGAATTCACTGCAAGACGATGTTCTGTAATATTCTGGAAAATATATTACTGGCTATTCTGCTGTTCTTAGTCTGCATCATCAATTTCTCTGACGAAAGAGGTAGAAGAATAAAAAAATGGGACCCTTTCCAAACACCGTAATATATGTAGGTCGTTGTTAACCAAACCAGAATTCTCAAAAGACATAGCACAGATTTCGGGTTGAGATTTCGCAACTGTCGCAAGTTTCTATTGTATCAAAGTGGCTTAATTGCTAAGCTTTCTCTTCCAGAGTGATCTATACAATGTTGACAAATTTCGAAAGGAATCATATTTGCAGCATAGGTTATCCTTGTTGCCAAAGTTTCTTTCGCTGGAAGTGTGTTTGTCATGCTTGAGATAACTTTTCTTGATGCGCGAGATTCGCTTGAATGGGGTTTGCTCTGGTGAAATTATTGGAGGCAAATTGAGCCATCCACGGAAGGGGATCAATCTTTTGTTCGCAAAGTTCCATTGGGAAAAGAAACTACTTGAAATTATCAATAAGCTGCTGATATTTACCTTTATTAGAACCATGAATTTCGGAACGTATGTTTTGCTCTGAAGGTATTACCATGTTGTATCACTTCTCTTGACGTTCACCGTAAGGGAGCGATTCCCTAGACATCAACTTAAAGCTCACTTGATTCTACTGTATGCATATCTGAGAAGTCCAGCGCAACGATTAGTGTGAGAAACAGTAAAAATGCAATCACATACAAAACCATGCTTGAATGCTCTTTCGAAGAGCCAGATTTGGATTTGGATTTGGCTTTATAGATCTCTTTTGTGCTTCCGTATGCGTATATCAAGCTAGCGGTAACATCGAAAGTTGTAAATGTCGCATTGGTAGGTCCGCACTGGTACGTGATATACTCTGACATAATTTCCTACGTAATCTGTGAAGTGATCTTCTGCGTCATTGCATCCTTCTTATATTTCGAGCTGCCAAGATATCTCTGGTTCTCCTTTCAGCGGGTTGGGTGCTGTTGGCGTTTTGCAAGTCTGCCAAAATGCCAAATTATTCTGACCGATGCAGAAATTTTTCGGGTAATTTCACAATCTGACAACCAATCGAAAAGACACTCCATAGTTGCCGTCCAGTTCAAGGAACGCAAGACACTATGGATCACATCCGAGATGTGTTGCTTCAATTGTGCAAATATCAGATCCAGATGTCCATTGGAGTGCGAAACTGTGCTCTTGCTTAAATCTGAAAATTTACGACCAAAGCCGACTCGGATTTTCTGGCTCATATTAGTTTTTTTGTGAGATAGCAAGTGCGTGCCACTTTAATTTTCAAAAACGTCTGTCAATTCAAAGATTCTTTAAGTCACTGCAATAGGAATTGCACCAAGTTTGATGGAAATATCTGCAAGATCACTCTTGAAGGGTGTGACTTTCAACTACGTCAATAGTAATATGTGCGCGGAAATTCGAATTAGCTGATACATTTTCGAAACTCAAATAGCTCAGAAACAATTTACATTTCAAGCACCGTGAGAATCGTACAGGTTTAGCCTCCTTTGGGAACAAGCGATTGAATTTGGAGTATTTCCTGGAGAGAGAATCAAATCTATATGCTTTAAAATGGTGGACGGACATTGTCCATACAAATAGAAGCATATTGTCCTCACAAAGAGATTAGTCGAGAATAAGGTCAGTTTCCACTTAGCTTGATCTAATCGATTGAGACAGATGTTTGGAGGTATGTTGAGGTCGATAACAGGTAGATCCATATTGGATCTCTAAAACTTGACAAAATAAATCACGTGAGGACCTATCACCTGCTCATAAAGCACTAGCTGAGTTGCTCTCACCTTCAACACGGAATAATCCTGTATCATTATCCTGCACCGAACTAAAACTAATACACGAGAGGTTCCCACCAGATTGCAACTATGCATTCCCACCATTCTCACAGCGGAGACTATGTCTCACATGCTGTTGGAAGTCTAGAAAAAATGGTTCAGACGGCCGAATCAAAACTGTTCACCCACTTCTGTCTCACTGAACATATGCCCCGGTTACACGACAAATATCTCTATCCCGAAGAACTTGAGAAGTCCTACAACAAATCGCATCTACTTGACAACTTCAACAAGTACCTTGTCCACGCGTTTGAGCTCCAGAAACGGGTCAACTCTGCGGGAAAAATGAAGATCTTGGTGGGATTTGAAGTTGAAGGAATTGACCAGGAACACATCGATGCTTCTATCCCGTTCAAGCTCAAATCAGACATGTGTGTTGGTTCTGTGCACTACGTGAACGGCATCCCCATTGATTTCAACACGGATCTCTGGCTAGCTGCGCGAGACAGTGTTGGAGGAACTAGAAGCTTATATAAGGCTTACTTTGAGCTCCAGTTCAAGGTGTTGAAAACTTTGGATCCACATGTTGTGGGCCACTTTGACTTGATCAGGCTCTTTGAGGTGGATGATTTGGACCCTTCTACGGGCAAGAAAATGTCTGCAATCAGTGTGGAGAAAGACTGGCCCGAAGTGTGGGAAGTAATTGTCAGAAACATCAAATATGTTGCTTCCTACGGAGGTCTTTTCGAGCTCAATTCGGCTGCGATTCGCAAAGGCTGGACTACTCCATATCCCAGAAAGGACATGGCCCAAGCTATAATCAAATATGGAGGTAAATTTTGCTTGTCCGACGATTCGCACGCATATACCCAGGTGGGACTCAACTACCATAAAGTGTGGGAATATGTTCAAGAATTGGAGCTTGGAAGTATTTATCATTTGGATTTGAAAGACGGAAAAACTGTTGTGGTGGAGGACAGCGTTGAAGAATTGACAAAGTCATCATTCTGGGACCAATATCGAGAATTATAGACGAAAGAACATCTGACAATATACATTACACCTCTTCAATTACTCCCCATAAACACCATGATCGTCCAAATAGTATGATCTTCCAAACGCCAGCACGATCTGCAACCAGCAACTAGCACGATCTGCAACCAGACCAACTAGTACGATCTTCCAAACATACAGTAGGTGACAGCCTTCTCATCACATCTCACACACTTCTGGCCCTCCTTCAACTCAGGCTGAGCATCTGGAATACACAAGGACTTGGCTCCCATAGAAGGAGCCTTCTCGTCGACCTCTTCCTCCTCGCCGTTGTCCTTCTTGGCCGAAGCCTCCTTGATCTCGTCTTCACACTCTGCACCTCCACACCATGGAGCAACAATGACGTTCTTGGCGTTCAAAGTAGGAACAAAGTCCTTCCACTCGTCGACAATAACACGGTGCTCGTCAAAGTCCTTGCGTGCCTTCTCCAACAAGCCCTTCTGCACATCTTCCAAGAGCTCGGGGATTCTGGTGGCCAACTCGTCCAACTTGACGGCGAACTTAGCTCCGTTGTCACGTCTAACTGCAGTGACCTGGCCCGCAGCCAAATCTTTAGGACCAAACTCAACACGCAATGGGACACCCTTCAACTCCCAGTCCGCAAATTTCCAGCCTGGAGAGTAGTTGTCTCTGTAGTCACCGGTAACTCTGACATCGGCCTGGGCCAATTGGGCCTCGACCTTCTGTGCACCACTGTTGATGGCCTCTCTCTGTTCTGGAGTGGTCTTGGAGGTCAAACCAACGGGCACAACCACAACCTGGATTTGGGCCACACGTGGAGGCAAAACCAAACCCTTGTTGTCGGAGTGAGTCATGACCATGACACCAATGACACGAGTGGACAAGCCCCAGGAGTTTTGGAAGGCATGGACACGGGGCTTGTCGGGACCCTCGGGGTTCTCGACGGAAATGTCAAACATTTTGGAAAAGTTGGTTCCCAAGTGGTGCGACGTGGCACCCTGGATACCTCTTCCGGTGGCGGCAATGAAACCTTCCACGGTGGTGGTGAAATCGGCACCGGCAAACTTCTCGTTTGCGGTTTTCTTACCCTTGATCACCGGCACGGCCAACAACTCCTCGTAGATGCGGAGGTAGAGATCCAAGATCTGCGCCACTTCGTCGGTGGCACCTTCTCTGGTCAAATGCGCAGTGTGTCCTTCCTGCCACAAGAACTCTCTGGTTCTCAAGAAAGGCTGAGGGTGCTTGAATTCCCATCTGACGACGGAGTTCCATTGGTTCAACTTCAAGGGCAAGTCACGGTGCGATCTGATCCACTTGGCGTAGTACGGGTACATGACCGTTTCGGAGGTGGGTCTGATGGCAATGTGTTCGTCCAATTCAGAGGAACCGGCACGCGTGACCCAGGCCACTTCCGGAGCAAAACCCTCGACGTGGTCCTTCTCCTTTTCAAGAACCTTTGCCGAGACAAACATGGGGAAGTACGAGTTCTTAACACCCATCTTCTTGATGTTGCCGTTGAACCAGTTCTGGATCTCCTCCCACACGAAGAACGAGTTGGGTCTCAAGATGTAGCATCCGGAAACGTCGTAGTAGTCCAACATTTCTCCCTTGACCACCACCTGAGAGTACCACGAAGAAAAGTCCTTGGACTTGTCCACAGTAATTCCAATCAACTTGGCATCCTCCAACTTGGCAGCCTCCTTCTCCTTCTTGGCAGCCTCCTTTCTAGCAGCTGCAGCAGCCACAGCAGCGGCATCGGGAGCAGCAGGGCCCGAAGCAATTTCCGAAAAATCTACAGTGATGATCTCAATACCAGTCAGAGCCAAAAACTCGTTGATGGTTTTGGCAGGCACGGCAGCCTTGGCCAGTTCGGTGGCCAATTCCAACACTACGTCGGCGCCAGCGTTGGTGATTCCACTGTCCACCACAAGTTTGACCTTTCCAGCCAACTTCTTGTCCAAATTTGCGACAGAGACTTCTTTGGCGGAGGTGGCGAAGAATTCCTGAATCAAGTCGTCTTTGGCCAATCTTGGTTCCTTCACACCGGCAGCCTTGGCGATGGCACCAGCAGGAGTGGCCGTAGCTTGTAAGGCAAAGACAACGAGGGGGACTGCGACGGCGGATTTTGCCGTTTTGGGCTTGAAAACCAACGTCTTCGTGGCCACCGCATTTTCAGCACTGACTTGGGCCATGGAGAGCGCAGCCAAGGATTGTTCGAGAGCCATGGGAAAGATGAATGTTGAAAATTTTGGTTTGGACCGCGCACAGATATTGCAGGAAATCACAAGATAAGAATTGGATGCGATGCAAATGGTTGCTAGGTTATCTGTGAAATTAAATTGGAATGGAATACTGGATGCTGTGTGATTGGGAATTTAATTGGAATGGGAGAATATTCGGAATGAGATTTTAACGGAATGTTTGCGCAATTCTATTGCCGGGACTGAAGGTATACATCATTCCCTGACTTCAAAGCCAAAATCTCGTGGTTGGAATTTAGGAAGCAAGAGGTCTTGTGCTGGTATTTCCCCCGATTACGACTGTACTGCTGATCCTTGGATTTGCTTGATGACTCAATAGTGCGAAGGAGCATGAATTTGCACCCAAAACTGAGGCAGACACCAAACAGCACCAACAGGGAAGATCATACAAGACCAAACAACGAAAAATCAAACAACCAAACAACCAAGCAAGATCAATAAGACTACACAAGACCAAAAAAGACCAGGCAAGACCAGGCAAGACCAACAAGACTAAATACAAAATCACTCCAGACAAGCTACAAACCGCTCCACAAAACGAGTCATAGTGCGCTTCATATGACTCACAACTACAAAACGGAGCAACCGGCATTCGCAGACAGTCATCTTTTTCGGACCCCACCAACTGTTTCATCTGACACCATTACCTAACTCCCAGATTCGCACGACCGCGAAAAGAAAAATTTACGCTATCTACACCAACAAAACAACCATGCCAGTGTACGTCAACGAAAAATCCGGCACGGATACAGCCGATGCCGGTTCGGAAAAGACCCCCTTCCAGACCCCAGCATATGCGCTCTTTGTCCAGCCAGAGGCCACCGTTCTTGTGTACAAGCAAAAAGACGACTCAGACGAGTTTGAGTACACCGAAATCTCCGCCTCCGCCTTGAAAAAGGCCAGAAAGGGTGCCGATGGCTTGAAGAAGAAGCTCGAGAAGCAGGCCAAGCAGGCCGAGGAACAGCAGAAGAAACTGGACGACGCAGCCAAGAAATTGGCTGAGTTGGACCTCATCAAGATTGTCGAGGACAAGTCGTTGCCTGCTGCCCCAAAAACCAAGTTGAGAAGCATCCTGGACGCCGTGGGAACACGTGTCACTGTCCAGGGGTGGGTGCACCGTTTCAGAGCCCAGAAAGGCGTTGCTTTTCTCACTTTGAGAGACGGAACTGGCTACCTCCAGACCGTCTTGTCCGGCGACTTGGCCAAGGCTAGAATCACGCAGGACTTGACGTTGGAGTCGTCTGTGCTCATCAAGGGTATCGTCGAGAAGTTGCCCGAGGGAAAATCTGCTCCAGGTGGAGTGGAATTGAAGGCTGACTACTACGAGGTCATTGGCTTGGCTCCTTCGGGCGAAGACGCTTTCACCAACAAGGTCCAGGAAAACGCCGACCCCTCGTTGTTGTTGGACCAGCGTCACTTGACCTTGAGAGGTGAGACGTTGTCTGCCGTGTTCAAGGTGAGATCTGCCATGTTGAGAGCCGTGAGAAGATTCTACCAGGAGGAGGGAATCTTGGAGGTCACGCCTCCGTGCATGGTGCAGACACAGGTGGAGGGTGGCTCCACGTTGTTCAAGTTGGACTACTACGGCGAAGAAGCCTACTTGACGCAGTCGTCGCAGTTGTACTTGGAAACGTGCTTGCCGGCTTTGGGTGACGTTTTCTGTGTCCAGGAGTCGTTCCGTGCCGAGAAGTCCCACACCAGAAGACACTTGTCCGAGTACACGCACTTGGAGGGCGAGTTGGCCTTCATCACGTTCGACGACTTGTTGGCCCACTTGGAAAAGCTCATTTCCACGTTGGTCAAGTACACTCTCGAGGACCCCGAGGCCGGCCCCTTGATTGAGCAGTTGAACCCTGGCTTCGCTCCTCCCCAGTTGCCATTCAAGAGAATGGAGTACGTAGACGCCTTGGACTGGTTGAACGAGCACGGCATTCCCAACGAGGACGGCGAGAAGTTCAAGTTTGGTGACGACATTGCCGAGGCTGCAGAGCGTAAGATGACCGACGAACTCAACGTGCCTATTTTGTTGACCCGTTTCCCGGTCGAGCTCAAGTCGTTCTACATGCCCAGATGCAAGGACGACCCGAGGGTCACGGAGTCTGTGGACGTGTTGATGCCCAATGTGGGTGAGATTACCGGAGGGTCCATGAGAACATACGACTTGGACGAGTTGTTGGCTGGTTTCA
Source organism: Danielia reshetovae (assembly GCA_030558395.1). Classification (NCBI taxonomy): domain Eukaryota; kingdom Fungi; phylum Ascomycota; class Pichiomycetes; order Serinales; family Metschnikowiaceae; genus Danielia; species Danielia reshetovae. Next base: position 46,400 of record JAJMSL010000011.1, on the reverse strand, counting down.
AGAGAGAGGGTCTTGACATGGACGCCTACTACTGGTTCATCGACCAGAGAAAGTACGGAACCTGTCCTCACGGAGGCTACGGTTTGGGTGTCGAGAGAATCTTGGCGTGGTTGTGCAACAGGTTCACCGTGAGAGAATGTTCGTTGTACCCCAGATTTTCCGGCAGATGCAAGCCATAGACGAGCTATTTTCGGGAGATGCAAGCCATAGACGAGCTAGTTTCCGGTAGATTCAAGCCATTGGTGGAACGGATTTTCCGGAGACACAACCATAGAGACTGTGGAATGTATAGATGTCCTTATATACAGTTTATGGGTAGTTGCGTCCACAACGTGCGTCCATTTTGAGACGTAACAGCCACACCCACGCACTTTTGGCCCTTCAATCCGCAAAAATCGGATGCGAGGCCCAGGCGCTGGAAAAGCGGAAGCTTTTTCAGAGCCCTCCGATTCTGTCCCTTGGCCCAACGGGGTGTGGCCATTATGAGTCACTTTTCATCCCTGCACAAAGCACCTTCCTAATGAGGCAGCTGGCGTAGCCGCGATGAAGTATCATAAATTGAGATTTTCCACCACTTTTATCACCACCAAAAATGTCCAAGCCAGCAGAAACCAGATTATGGGGCGGTAGATTTACCGGAGCCTCTGACCCCTTGATGGATCTCTACAACGCTTCTCTTCCGTACGACAAGAGAATGTACGACGCCGACTTGACCGGCACCAAGGTTTACACCCAAGGTTTGACCAAGCTTGGATTAATCACCAGCGAAGAGTTGGAGAAAATCCACGAGGGCTTGGAGGTCATCAGAGCAGAATGGAAGGAAGATAAGTTTGTCGAGAAGGCCGGAGACGAAGACATCCACACTGCCAACGAAAGAAGATTGGGTGAAATTATCGGAAAGCACATTGCCGGGAAGGTGCACACGGGCCGTTCCAGAAACGACCAGGTTGCCACGGACATGCGTATCTACGTGCGTGAGAACTTGACGCAGTTGTTGGAGTTTTTGGCCTCTTTCATCAGATCCATCTTGAAGAGAGCAGAGTCTGAAATCGACGTTTTGATGCCGGGTTACACCCACTTGCAGAGAGCCCAGCCCATCAGATGGGCCCACTGGTTGTCCTCTTACGCCACCTATTTCACCGAGGACTACAAGAGATTGCAGCAGATTTTGGACAGAGCCAACCAGTCTCCATTGGGAGCAGGAGCCTTGGCTGGGCACCCGTACGGAATTGATAGAGAGTTTTTGGCTGAAGGTTTGGGATTCAACGGAGTTATTGGGAACTCGTTGACTGCCGTTTCCGACCGAGACTTTGTCGTGGAGACGTTGTTCTGGTCGTCTTTGTTCATGAACCACATTTCTCGTTTTTCCGAGGACTTGATTCTCTACTCCTCTGCTGAGTTCGGCTTTGTGCAGTTGGCCGATGCCTACTCGACCGGGTCGTCGTTGATGCCCCAGAAGAAGAACCCGGACTCTCTTGAGCTTTTGAGAGGCAAGCTGGGCCGTGTTTTCGGCTCCATGGCTGGGTTCATGATGTCGTTGAAATCCATTCCATCCACGTACAACAAGGACATGCAGGAGGACAAGGAGCCACTTTTCGATGCCTTGACCACGGTGGAGCACTCCATTTTGATTGCTACCGGAGTTATCTCCACCTTGGCCATTAGAAGGGAGAAAATGGAAGGTGCCTTGACCATGGACATGTTGGCCACAGACTTGGCCGACTACTTGGTGAGAAAGGGTGTTCCTTTCAGAGAAACCCACCACATTTCCGGAGAGTGTGTGAGAGCTGCCGAGGAGCACAAGTTGTCTGGAATCGACAAGTTGTCGTACGTGCAGTACCAGACCATCGACTCCAGATTCGGCAAGGACGTGATGGATGTCTTTGATTTTGAGGTGAGTGTGGAAAGAAGACAGGCCACCGGAGGCACGGCCAAGAGTGCAGTCTTGAACCAGTTGAAGAACTTGGACTCGCAGCTTCTTTAAGTGGTGATAAGTGGTTATTAACTTTCCATTTAAGGTTATACTTTGATCTAGACCCGGTTGCAGCCAGGACTTCATATTGTAGTGGGGTAATTCCGCATTCTCTGCTGATTATGCGCACATCATCTGTGGTGCAGGGAGCCCCGAATCATCTCAGTCTGCCTAGAATGTATCCAATACGTCAAAAGCCTCCATTACCTATATACCTAAAAACTTCCGTTTGCCTTGTTCTTCTCGTATTTCCTGAGCGTATTCTCCGAGCTGTTGGGAAGCCGTATGTACCGAGGAGTGTCTCCAGTCTCCGGAGCCGGAGATGATTCGAGGATTTCTCGTAGTCCAACTTCGTCTTTGCCCAAGCTCAACTGGCGCTTGTATTTTTCGTACTCTCTAGTGACGTCGTTCAAGTCCATCAGACGATATGTAGCCTTTTCCGACGAAGCAAAGGAGGAACACCTGGAGTCGGTGGAAGGAGAACCAGAGTCCTTAGAGCAAGTGCTCGCGATGAGAGAGCTGCGGCGAGCAGACACGAATGATGCTTCTAGCGAGTAGTTGAAGTTCATCCTGGCCCTGGAAAATCCAGATAAACCTGGGCATTTATACTCTTTTATCGACCCTTCCCCGGCTGTGGAGTATGAGCCCACGCAAGCGCAATCTTTGTGTGCCGGCAGGGTCTGGTTGTCCTGCAGCAACTTAACAACACATGCATAAATACAGCGGCTAAGGTTGCATTGATGAAAGGTCTGCGGTTGCATTGATGATAGGTATGCCGCAGTTCCTGGCCAAGTACAAGGAAAATCGCACAATAAATGAATTCTGAGCATTTCCGGCCTCTGCTGAGTTTGTTTGCCTTGCAGACTGCCATTAATACCCTCTCCCAACGTCCTTGCAAGGGCGCAATCGTACTGCATATCAGATTTAGACTTTCTTTGGGCTCATAATATGGGCTAATACTCCCCAATTATAGCAACCAACTTGATGTACTATCGTGTGAGGCAGATGACCATGATTCCAGCCTGCACTTGGAGCCGGGACTTTTCTTTTTCCATCTTCAGGCCTCGGCGCACTGTCGATCCTTTTCCGTTGAAAGGCCTCATAGAAGGTTCCCGGTGTCACATACAGGAAGAACAAGTAAGAGGTACGGGTGATCCAGGGCGCGGCACGGGTTTCTTGTTTGCAGCCACTTGACACTTCTGATACTTGGGGTATATAAGCACCTGGAGTCTCAAAATTTTGTAACCACTCTCCTTCTCAATGGACTCTACCAACGCTCTTGCCTCAGCTTCTCAGCGCTTTCACGAATTCCTTCTGTCGGGAACCACCACCGAGGCAGCTAAACTTGCTGAGTTGGTCAATAGACTTTTGGAGAATAATCCTGAGAATGTCGACGAAATCACATTATTGGAGCCCTTGGCCCGTCTCGTATGTTTAAAACCTCTGCCGCAGCTCGCTGCCCAGTTTGCCAACTTAGTGGTGCTTCACATGCTTCATCCTGCATTGCATCAACATCTTTTGGCTGCATTGAAAACGCCTCTGGGTTTTGCTGTTCCCTCTTGGTGGCCTAATTTTGATGGTGCTGCAGTATCGTTGTCTGATGTCTCGTGCATTTCAGACCCAGCATTCTTGACCGGGTTCTTGGCTGGTTTCTGTGGCTTGGCTGTGGAGGTGCTCAATGCAATGCAGAGATTAGACTTGCCCGTAATCTTCGCTCACATGAACGAAAACGACGCTCACCGGGAATTAGTTACTGCGTTCATTCTGCACGATACCAACACCACGGCCCAACTCTTGGCGAATGCTTCTGAGGGCACGGCTCTGGCTAGAAGAAAAGCACAAATCATTGTAGACATGATTCTAAGCCGCCCTGCTTTTGTGTGCATTGCAGCCACCTCGTTTTCGTTGCCAGGTGCAAAAATGATGATGCTCTCGTACACTGAAATGCAACGTGCCGCCTTCGGTGCTGCGGAGAGTGATCCCATTATCTTTGTTCTCGATTTGCTCGACCAAGGAGTGCGGCAGGATTTCTCGGCATCACCAGTTGTGCCTACATGCCTAGACATCGCATTGCATAAGGTCGAGTCGTTATGTCGATCTTCAACCAAGCACGAGCTCTACAGCACCTTCAACTCATGTGCGCTGAAGCTGTCGCTACTTGCAGTGTTGTGCGATTTGGGTTATCTTATCTCATGCAATTTCCTCAGATTGTGTGGAGAGGACTTGATTTCCTTGGAGCCGTTGCACAGGATCTTTTCCCACTCGAGCCTTCCTCCAGTCGCGAAGCCAAACTACTTTTCAGCTTCTGCAAAGTTTACGGACAACGAGATTGCTGAGTCATTGCAGACTTTGGAGGAGGTGGACGGCTTGTTGCGCTGCTTGGTGCTCATCATGAAAATTGTGTCGCAGGTGACGGAAAATGAGTTCAGAAGTGTCGCTGCAACCGGAGAGTCGGTGGAAATCACGAAGAAATTGGTGATTCGAAACGTCGAGCACGTTTTGGGGTTGTTGTTGAGTGCCTTAATTTGCGTCTCCAGGATGAAGGCAGCAAACGCATTGGCTGCGAAAAATGGCTCGACCCTTGCATCCAAAATACAAGAGACAATGTTGAGGGTCTTGGCTCCGTCGGATGAAGTATTGGTCTGGATCACGTTGTTCAACTTTGCCAACGACGTGTGCTACGCCGATGTCAGGTATGTGCCCATTTTCGAAAAAATATTCGATGATCTTGTACTATGCGAATCCTATTCGGAGCACCAAGAGTTGGCTGGAAGTGGAATACTGTTGTTTTTTGCGACCTTCAACGACGGATCCAGAAACAATGCCAATATTGATAAGATCCTTCCGTGGAAGAAGCCCAGTAAGCACTTTGTTAACGTGCCGAGTTCGGAATTCAGGTTTCTCTACGGAACATCACCTGCTGCAAAGCCCCAGGTTTCAAACTCGAATTCAAGAATCAACTTGACCGGCTACACCCCCAATTCCTCCAGGCAACAGAGTGTTCATGTTGATAAATTCGGTAAGTAGGTGCGGGCGTTGATGTTGCACGTGATGCATTTTTTTTTTAAGCTAGAGATGATCATCTCAAGCTGCCGCGATATATTTCTAATTCAACATGGTTTTGAAATCTACATCTGCTGGTGACGTTTCTGTTTACCAGGTTGCAGGCTCGAATGTCTCTCGTTCGTTACCAGATTGGATCGCCAGAAAGAGAAAAAAGGAGTTGAAGCAGGATGCTGACTACATGAATAGAGTGGAGTTAATCCAGGATTTTGAGTTCAGTGAGGCCTCGTGCAAGATCAAGGTGTCTCCAGACGGACAGTTTGCCATGGCTACTGGCACTTACAAACCGCAAATCCATGTGTACGATTTCTCCAACTTGTCTCTTAAATTCGACAGACACACAGATAGTGAAAACGTGGATTTCCAGATTCTATCTAATGACTGGACCAAGTCTGTTCACTTGCAGAATGACAGAACCATTGAGTTCCACACTAAAGGAGGCGTTCACTACAAAACCAGAATCCCAAAGTTCGGAAGGAGCTTGACATTCAACCCCACCAGCTGTGATTTGCTCGTTGGTGCTTCTGGAAACGAGTTGTACAGATTGAATTTGGAACAAGGACGTTTTCTCAATCCTTACGTTTTGGACACAGAAGAAGGTGTCAACTCTGTGGATATCAATCCAGTTCACGGCTTGATCGCTGCAGGTTTGGAAGACGGGACGGTGGAGTTCTGGGACCCAAGAAGCAGACAGAGAGCAGCCAAGCTTTTCGTTTCCGAGCAAATTGGAGAATCTGCCCAAGTCACCACAACCGCATTCAGAAATGACGGTTTGAACTTTGCATGTGGTACTTCCACCGGTAAATCGTTGATTTATGATTTGAGAACGTCCACCCCATCGATTGTCAAGGACCAAGGTTATGGTTTTGAGATCAAGAAGATATTATGGATTGATGAGAACTCTAGTGATTCCAACAAAATCATGACATCGGATAAAAGAATTGCCAAGGTGTGGAACAGAATCGACGGTAAGCCATTCACGTCTATGGAACCAAGTGTTGACATCAACGACGTTGCTTACGTCAAAGATAGTGGAATGTTCTTCTTGGCCAATGAAGGTATTCCCATGCATGCATTTTACATTCCTAACTTGGGACCAGCACCAAAATGGTGTTCGTTCTTGGACAGCATCACAGAAGAATTGGAGGAAAAGCCTTCGGATACTGTGTACTCCAACTACAGATTCATCACCAGAGACGACGTTACCAAGTTGAACTTGGCACATTTGATCGGATCCAATGTGTTGCGTTCTTACATGCATGGTTACTTTATCAACACCGAGTTATACGACAAGGTCAACTTGATTTCCAATCCCAACTCTTACAGAGACCAAAGGGACAGAGAAATCAGAAAGAAGATCGAAAAGGAGAGAGAGTCCAGAATCAGATCCACTGGAGCAGTCACTAAATCCAAGATCAAGGTTAACCAGAGTTTGGCCAACAAGTTGCAAGAAAAGGCCGGATCCAGCGATGTTGTTAACGATGACCGTTTCAAGGAGTTGTTTGAGAACCCTGATTTCGCAGTTAACGAGGAATCTCTTGAGTACAAGCAGCTTAATCCAGTGCGTGCTAACAAGGATATCACCATTACTGAGGGCGAGCCAGCTGAAAGATCTCGTGCATTGACTGCCGCAGAGGAGTCTGACGAAGAGCGTATGAATGTGATCGACGGAAAGAAATCCGAATCTGATTCTGAATCAGAAAGCGAGGACGAGGGAACGCAATCGCATCATAAGGAGAAGGTGCAGAAGGAGTTGAAGAGGTTGCGTGATAGAAAGGGACGTCAAGAAGAAGCCGACCGGTTTATGAACGAGATGAAGGCAGTCACGGAAAACGAAACTGAAGCGAAGAGCAACGAGACGCTTGGAAAGCAAGTCAGCCGTCTCAACAAGATCAGCAAGGAAAAGAAGCAGCACAGCAGCAACTCCAGAACCCGTTCTCACGGCCAAGGTGAGATGGAAGTTACATTCCAGCCCAAGAAGCTGGAGAAGAAGGTGCAGTTCAAGTCTGACAGGGTGGAAGATGATGGACTGAAGGGCAGAACCAAGCAACGGTTTGCCAACCGTAGAAGTGCATCCAAGAACCAGTTCCGTGGAATGTGAGTTGCTGGTTACAATTGTGTACGAAATAGAGAAGGTAATTATTTGCAGTCTAACTCGCAAGATCAAAATCGCACTATCTACTCATCTCATGTCTCGAAACAAAGAAAAAGCACAATCACTTCTAAATAGATACCATGCCCAGAAGAGCAAAGAGGCGGGCGTTCTAGAGTCGAATCCAAACCTCCGACCCAAGTATGTCCAATCTGTGCAATCTCTACCTCAAAGTGAAAAATGGCGTCAGAGCATCTTGACAGAAATCTCGGTCAAACTCACGAAAATCAATGATCCAACGATTCCAGAGTACGAGATCAGACAACTAAATGACTCGCTCAACAAGCTCCACCGCGAAAAGAGGGCCTGGGAGTACCATATCCGAGAGTTGGGAGGAAACGACTACATCAGCTACAGTCAGTCAGCACAAGGTATAAACGTGAAAGGAACGAGGTACTACGGAAGAGCACGAGAGCTTCTGGAGGTGCAGCAAATGACGAAAAGCTCGGAGAAAAAGACCGAAATTTCGAAGAAATCACTCCCTCTAAGTTATTATGGTGTATATGACCGAGACGACTGGGTCAAGCCGATAGTGGCAGACAGGGTTTTGGTAATGGAGGAAATCAACGGTGCTCTTGGAGAAAGAGTCCTTCCGGCAGAAATTGGAGAGACCAAAGAAGAATTGCCCACTAATGAAGATGTGGAGAGATGGATGGTGGAGAGAAGGAAAAAGGAATTACTCGCGAAGCTTCGTCTAGCATGACGAATTTTCAACTCGCATCTTCGGCCAGCTTGACAAGCTTTCACATACTCGAGCAAGCAGCAAAGATTCTGGTTGTTCCTGTCTTTTGGTTATCCTATACAAACAATTTCAATAGTTCACCGACATTTTGCACCACGCGAACTCCAGCTTGCTGGTACGTTTTCTGTGTCTCCTGGTCCTTGTCTGCAAACACACTCAGACAACAGTCTTTGATGACAAACGTGGTGAAGCCGGATTGCAGACAGTCCACTGCCGAGTTGAGCACGCAGAAGTCGTAGGCCAACCCCACAAGCACGACGTGGGTGATTTCGTTTTGCACCAAGAAATCCTCCATTTCCGTCTTGTGCAACCTCCAGCAGTCTGTGAAGCACAGGTAGTACTCTCTGTCTTTCAAGTACCCCTTTTGCACGATGGTGGTGGGGATTCCCCGCACGGCCTTGAACTTCTGCAAGAACAGAGCCTCCACCGTGGCTCCAAACGACTCCTGAATACAGTGGTCGGGCCACACATACTGCATCTTTGTCTTAACCTGGCCTGTGGAGCTATTTTTCTCACCCAATGGATGAGGAAACTCCACCTGGGAAAATGGTTCTGCGTCGTGCACTGACGCAAACAGACAATGGCCCTTGGGATGCCAATCTTGGGTCACCACGATGGCCAGCCACGGGTAGTTTGAATCGACCAAATTGGAAATTGGAGCAATGGTGGATCGGCCTCCAGGAACTGCTAGGGAGCCATCCGGGGGAAGAAAATCTTCTTGTAGATCCACGACAACGAGAGCCACTTTGAGCATCTGAGGCAGTGGAGTACGATTCATGCGGGCAGTCAGCCTTATATATACGATAAGGTTGGTGCAGGAACCGTCTGGGGTAGTGAGATCACGAGCTTTGGCTGTGGGTTGAGATCACGAGCTTTGGTTGCTGTGAGAGATTTCTGAATCTAGATGTGGGGCAGAAGAAAGTTTGGGCTATGTTTGCCAGTCTCCGCGATAGATGATTGGGAGAGCTTTGAATGCTTTGATTAAGAAGAACTTTTGCTTTGGCTAATTGATCTGATTTTACAAACCGCAAGGCGAGTTTGGCTGTCGTGGTGCGAGCACAATTTTTCAGTGATCTAAATGAATGGCCTCGCACCAACTTTCAACTTTCCGTGTTTGACCTTTGGTTTCTGCACTTCAATTGAGACCGAAGTTGAATTCACATCAAAAATAGCGAAGACTTTTTAGCACACCTAATATTACTTATGGTGCACAGTTTGGTTTTTTCTTTATATAGTTTTCCTAATTATACTAAATCGTGGAAGTCAAGTTTCTGCACTTGGCTTTCAAGTTTATGCTCCCCTCTCTCCAAAAGATTTCACAATTGAGTTTCTTGCACTTTCACGACCTCAACAAATCACTTCAAGTGCCAGTTTCGAATTCATGCAATTCATCAATCAAGAACTGCCCGCGTAAGTGATTCTTCCAATCCTCATTCTAATTCTCACGATATCGGTGTGCACTCTTGATCTTCGCGATAATCACCTACTGCTGCATGACCCCAAGGTCTCGCAATTTCGACGGATGCTGGACGTGTCGCAAGCGAAAAATCAAATGCGATTGCACCCGACCAGCGTGCACGCGTTGCACCAGAGCAAACCGCGAATGCGGAGGCTACGGAATCATCCTAGCATGGGCAGATACCGGAAGTGTGGGCAAAAACAACGAAATGGTGTCGATTCCAATGGTGAGAAGCGCCGAGGACGAGGGCTCATCGCAACGACGGAATGTGGATCTCGTCAAGTTTCCGAAACTGATGCAATACGACGACTTTGAAAAGTTGAACCTGGTGGTGTACCAGTTTGATGACATCACCAAGAGAATGAAGGATGGCCGGTTTGTGGTAGGGCCCTTTGGGGTGTTTCTGAATGCGAAAAGGCAGAAAGTGCATTCTAGGCACAGTGGACAGAATGGATCTTCAAAAGGCAAGAATGGATCTCTGTCAAAGGGCATTCCCAGAGAATCTCCCAGAGAATCTCCCAGAGAACCAAGACTAGCTCCAAGAGAACTTACACAGGGCTCAAGAGGAGAAATTTCCACACAAGGTTCAAGAGGAAAACTTGGAGGAGAACTTCCTACAAAGTCTAGAGAAATATCGAGACAGGTGGCAGACCTGTCTCTGGTTAAACAGGCCTTCTTCTACGAAGACTCGATCGCTTCTCGCAGCGCCGAGCCCGAAACGTCTCTTTTTTCAAAGACTGACAATTCCTACGTTCATTACTCTCTACTCGACTCGTCCAAGCTCACTGTCGTCGCCATCAAAGGCACCCACTACAAGCTCAGCGAACAGAGCATGTTCCACATCTTGTACCCCAAGTTCTATCCGAATATGGACTCGGATGACTGGCGACCAGGAAGCAAGTCGTTGCTGAGTTTCTTCTATCTTTCGGACGGGAAGACCGTGACGACTCCCGAATTGGGTGCAGTATGTGGTCGGCTCTCTGAAATGTCGTTTGTCCGGGTTCGCTACCCCAAAAACAGCTGGGATACTTTGGTGATTCCTTTCGTCAAGCAGATCATCTTTGAGTTGGTGTGTGAGGAGTTCGCCGGCTCCAACTACTGGAAGTCCTACTACATCAACAGAAACGCTACCATAGTGCCCCGAGATCTCCTCTTGAAGAACCTAAAATGGGGGATCTTGTGCATGAGCTTCTCGGTCAGTGCATTTCAAAAATCCTTGCTGCACGATAAGAGCAGCGTCAATAATGACGTGGACACCTACTTTGTGGACGAAGACCTCAAATTGAGCATTGAGACACGAAAACTTGGCATCAACGTTTTGAATTACCACTTGGATGAATTCGTCAACAACTCCAAGAACCCCGACAATGATGCATACGACACCTACTTTCTTCTAGCAATGATTCTCCAGATCCATCTTGACAACTGTTACGGTGTGTTTGAGAATTATGAACTTGTCTATGCGATCGGAGAAGACCTCATCAAGAAGAACTTCCAAGGAAAGCTTGCTCCGTTGCAGAGATTCTTGAAGAACACCTTCAACATTCTAAACATATTCTACATGTCCACGCAGGCAATCAATTTTTTTAATTATTCCATCTCGGAAAAGGACCAGAGACTCAATTACCTGGATTTGAACGAAAGCTACGACCTCACCAAGAATGCTCCTAGTGACGACGACGATCTCAGTGAGTTAGAAAGTGGCTCCACTCCGCAGAAAGAAGTCCGAGTATCGAATTCCGCAGATGCTTCACGTCCGTTTACCTACACAGTTTGGTTCAAGAACAAGACAGATTCGGAACTGAGCACATCTCCCAACCAACCAAATCAACCCAGCACTTCGGCCAGCAAGGCCATTGACGCCGAGTTCAGCCATCCACGAAATTCGATCAGGGATGAAAACTCTCTGACTAGTCCAGTCACTCCTTACCCAGGAGACTCTTCTGTGTACGTGATGTTTGGACTTCCCAAGTCGTTGATTCAACTTTTCCACGAGGTGATACAACTAACCAATCACAAGAATGTGTTCCGAACGAAGGGCGTGACCCCACGAAACTTCCCACGTCTTTGTGCGGAAACGGAAGACAAGATCTTGAATTGGAAAGTGGAAAGCTACTGGAATCTCTACGTCAACGAATTCAATCCTGTTTCCAACGACGTCACGAAGTCGTTTCCATCGAGCTTTCACGAAGGATTGTATTACAACGTCACCAGTTTCCATGCTGCGTTGATTGTGTACTATAAACGATTGATTCCAGTAGCACCTATTCTGACGTACCAGAACCACATTCACGACAGCTTCAGTGCTATGGAAAGCTTGCTTCGTCTCAATGATCAACTTCAGAGAACGCAGATCGCAATCTCATTTACTCCCTCTTTTTGGCCCTTGCTTATATGTGGATGCGACATCGATATGAGCACTCACGGTTACTTAAAGCAAAAGTGCCAGGAATTTTGGAAGTTTGAAAGCTTGAAGAAGTACAACTATTGGCGGTCGAAACAGATTCTCTTCGAGGTGTGGCAACGGCGGACTCAGGGAGAGAACAATGGGTTCATGGACATGATTCGTGAATGGGATATTGTATTAAGTTTGGGATGAGGACGAACCATTTACGGCTGGTTCCTTGGAATGCTGGAGGTACAGAGGATACTCGAACTTCCCCTGTTCTATTCTTTGTGAGATGAGCCTGAGGAAAGCTGGGCTGAAGTCGTCAACTTCGTATCCTGACTCAATATCGTTCTTTGAATGCTGCACGAAAGAGCACGCAAAAGGAAAGAAGCAGATGAACATAGCTTTCCAAAACAAAGCACGGGAATACTCCGACTCCTTGCAAACATTTCCGTTAAGAACAACGTTGACAAGATTGTGCTTAAAACCGAGGTTGAACGGTGCTTCCTTGATGTGATATGCCACCACCACTCGGGTTTCTTTGTGGGCAATGTTGATGTACCTGATTCCGGTCTCGTGTCTCGGGGTTTTGCCTTGAAGAAACGAAGTCTTCTTTCTCCGGGCCCTTTCTTCCCATCGTGTGTACGTCCTCGCTTGTTTGATGTTGATGTCGTCGATGGTGGTGAAGTTTTTCCGAAGGTATACTAGCTGCATGCCTAGCAACGACAGAACGCTCAAGATCCAGAAAATGCAAAACACATACATGATAATGTAGTGGGGAGTGGCATGGGAGTGCCGGAACGCCAGGCGGGTAGTTGGCGCAATGTAACATAGCGTGATGATAAAGTAGTAGTCAAAAAACTGGACAAATTGGAAAAAGGGCAAATGATTGTCCCTTCCTATGGGCATCCCGATCCAGACACAGTTATGGTCGAACCGAGAAACACACGCATTCAACCCGCTCAGGTGTAGTGCCCTAGCGGGCTTTATGGACTGGCATTGGGAACACCAGAATGGGAATCCGTGTTCGTCACATAGAAATGCGTCCGGAGGAGGCAGAAGTGACGGATCCTGGCCGTACAAGTCGAACGGAGCAATTCTCGGAACGTACCCTGGTCCTCGTGTAAAGATCACCACCCAGTAGTAGAAAAGTGCAGCCTGGCAGATGCCGATAAGTATCCAGAGAACATAAGCTGCGGGCTTGGAAAAATGAATGTAGACCTCGGTGTAGCCGGCGATATAGCAGATGGCGTAGTTGCCGTACGCTAGTCCCAAAAAGATAAATGCGGGAACGGCAAATCTCAAGTACTTTCCGTATCTGGCCATTTAGAGCGAAGTGTGGAGTTGAAAAATGTTGATAAGGCTGAGCGGAGTGCAGACAGCGCTCGCCTGCAAGAGAAGGAAAAGGGACAAGAAAGAGGTGGAATAAGGAGGCAACAAGAAAGAGACGGAGTGGGGGAGCAAGAAGAAAGAGATATTGTTTTTTGACGATTGTGGTTTTGCCTGGAAATCCACAAGTGTTCAAAAATTGTGAAACAACGTCTCATCTTGCGAGTGAGAAAACGCCATTATCCAGCAGCACGAGACATCGAGCGACATCACAAATTCCGACCGTTTCCGAGTGCACCCCTGAAAAGCCGAAAGTGCTCGGTGCCGTTCAAGTATTATTCCGACCCTCGCAATCAACAGTTTTCCGCATTGCAGGTCAGCGGGGCACTGCCCCACATAGGAACTTGTCTTGTCCCGGAGTCACCCCACGCGGCTGCAAACGATGTGGGGGTGGGGAGATCGGAAATTCATGCACTCAACCAATAATTCTCGGAAAAATCAAGCCGCAAAATGGGCAATTCTTCCGACAAAGCGTCTCCCCCACGCGCGCCCTAACAGAACAATCGTGCAGAGACCAAAGCGCAATGTTTCCCAATAAGACTGTCCTGTAGGAACCGCTGGAGTTTTTCCCCTTTGTCTGCACGCACGGAGTATTGGCTTGGCTCGGGTGGGGGTTTTTCCGAGCACCAACGCAATCTCCTCGACCTTCCTTCTGCGCAATTCTGGAAGTATTTCGGGATCACCACTCACCAGCCCGGAAAAAAAAGGTATGTACTTCTCTGCAGGCCCTACAGAGGGTGTCGGCCGGCCACTTATGTCACATGTCCCACTTTCCCTGGTTTGTAATTTCCATGTCGGATGGTCACCATGGCAATCTGCGGCTGCTGTAGAACTGTGACTCGCTTTCCAATGATTGGAAGCTCAACCATGCACTGGGATGAATTGTAGTCACGTGGTGCGGCACCCCAGCCGCCCACACTCCTCCCCCATATTTTAAGCAACAACCTGCATGCCCGGGGTAATTCCTCCGCGTGCACCGAGAATGAAAATCCGTGACAGAAGTGTGTTTTTCGCCCTCTCTTTTCTTCACATCGCCCGTCTGCACTGGGGTCTCTTCAAATTTCGAACTCTGTTTCCTTGGCTGCCGCCTTTTCCCCGCCAATTCGTCCCGTTTTTGTGCCCAACACCCACTCCGCGATTCAGTTTTGGGCCAATCAACAACCTCCAAAATCCCCACCAAAATGAACTCCCCCGAACAGGAAGACAACTCCGATCCGCTTCCTCGCAAGAGGTCGAAGGTCTCCAGAGCATGTGACTCTTGCCGCCGCAAAAAAATCCGCTGTGACGCCGAGTACCTGTCGACGCTACAAAAAGTCACCAAAGTGTGCAACAACTGCGTCAAAAACACCGACATCTGCACATTTTCCAGGATTCCGTTGAAGAGAGGCCCCTCCAAGGGCTACATCCGTGATTTGGTCGACCGCATGGACGATCTGGCCGGCCCCTTCTCTCACCACACATCGGTGCTAAAATTGGCCAACCGGCCTCGTCTGAAACTGGTGGACACCGCCCAAATCCAGAACACCCACTTGGGCGTGTCCCCACCACTGCCTGGAACCGTAGTTGGAGCCCCCAGCCGGACTCTGCTGTCGGGTCTGCTACCGACAAAACCGGTTCTTCATCGGCTCGCATTTACCGGCCTGCCCTCTACGACACTGCCCATAATCCTCCCACCGCTTCTAGGCCCACAGCCGCTGGCGGTGACCCTCGCGGTGCCTGTAAAAAACGGCCCAAACAGCCCTCACAGTGCGCTTGTATCCATTACCCCAGATAAGGACAGAATGGAAACCCGCATCCAGGGCCCGTTGTGGAAGGTGCCGTACGAAATGCCAGGTTTTGACGGCCTGGCCCACTCTTCTCCGAACGGGTCTGGACTCTCGAGGAGACTGTCGGTGGACTCCATCAGCCTGATTCTGACCACGGGATCGCGGTCGCGGCTCCCCTCGCTCAAACCGCTGGTGTCCATCAACTCGGAATCGGGCCGGTCCGACTCCGACGACGACTACTATTCCCTGGGCTCGCGGGCGTACTCGCAGAGCCTCTCGCCGCGCAATTCGGTGACTTCACTTTCGTCGTTGAATGGCCGCATGAACAAGCTGCTTCTGTTGAACCCCACACCCGTGCAGCCCACCTTCACGTTCCCGCTGGCGCCTCCACTCTACTCCGGTGGTCGGATGTCGCAAATTGTTCCCGGTCCGGTGTCTGTTCCCCTTCTTTCTTTGGAACACAATTTGCATGTGTACTACGCCAAGTTTCACGAAAACTTCCCGGTGTTGCCCTTCAGCGAGAGCGTCATGCTCCGAGTGGTTGCCAACCTCCTGAGCGATCCCTCGGGCCAGGCGTTGCTGGTGGTGCAGTTGTTCAACACGGCCCTCAACAACCTCACGCATTACCAGTTCGTTT
This sequence comes from Danielia reshetovae, assembly GCA_030558395.1. Taxonomy (NCBI): domain Eukaryota; kingdom Fungi; phylum Ascomycota; class Pichiomycetes; order Serinales; family Metschnikowiaceae; genus Danielia; species Danielia reshetovae. Next base: position 30,831 of record JAJMSL010000011.1, on the reverse strand, counting down.
CGCTCAACAACTCCATCGGCCTCCTCCGCCATTTTCTCTCCATCTATCCGTTCAACCACCATGGGTTGGCCGTGAAGGACGATCTTTTGGCGGTGGTGTTTGCTTCGTTGGTGATTATAAACTACACTGTTTTGATCAACGGCGATGTGTACTCCTTGGGCATAGCCATGACAGCGGCCGTCTTCAACGACTTCAAGGTGTTGGAGAACTTTGCCGATCTCTGCCGCGGCTCCAGCACCCAGTTCGATCCAGACGACATCCAGGTGTACTTGCCGAGACTTTACTTGTGGTTGTACGTGATCGACAATTGCTACTGTCTCAGTTTCGGCTGTCTGTCGCTGTTGGCTGGAAACTTTGACTTGCTCGCTTCAAACTTGCCGCGCTTGTTTCCATCGGGGGCATCGGGAATGCCCTTCCACCACAATATCCAAGCGGCCAAAATCATTAACAACTTGGTCAAATTGCGCGGCGATGCCGTGTTCGCATCGTGTCTAACCCCCAGGTACAACTCCCATTGGTCCGTGGACTCGTCTAGTCCGTCGTCTCCCAGATCGTCGATACCCAATTTTGCTTCGCTCTTTGTCAATTTGATCAAGGACAAGTACGAGCTCTTCGATTATTTGGTAGAGGTCTTTAACTACTTGAAAGACGCCCCGGTGGAGGCCAATGGCGACGATAATGACGCCGATGACGACTTTTACGACAACTCTTACGACTACCAACTCAAATTCAGCCGGCTCATAAAAAAGCTCACTCAGTCAATTTTGAATTTTGCTAACTACATTTCCACCATCTATTCTCAGGCGAACTCTGCATCTGGCGGCCGTAACGCAAGTTACGACTTGATCAACCCGTTCTTCAACATAAGTTTTGGCCAGTCTTTCAAGTTGATAAAATCTTGCAAATTGCTCGTGGATTCATTGCTCGAACACGTCAACGACAACGAGCTATTGACAAGATCGGTCAAGATCAACAATGACTTGTCTATTGCGTTCAATTTATTGGTCAGCAACCTCAACAACAACTTGAATGCAATCTCAAATGCCAAAACAGCGTTGAACAGCCAGGCTCCCCAAAACCCAAATGCCGCTCCCGCTTCAATAGAAGCTGTCAATGTCAGCGGCTTGGGATTGACCTCAATTAGTTTGATCTCGAACAAGCTCGACTTGTACAATTTAACTTTCAACAACGTCCCCTCATCGGTCAACGGATCCAAAAATGGAAAGAGGAAGAAGAATCTCAGTTTGTGGAAACATGAGTTTATGAACACCACTATATCTTTTGTGGTGCGGGAAGATATAGACGGCTGGTTTTAATTGCATTTTCTATTTGTTGCTTCTCCTAATGGCATCCGTCACGTACCAAATGCACTTATCTTATAGTTCAAGTGAAGTGAAAATCAGTATCAACTGTAGATCTGGAAGCGTCTTAATCAAGCTTGATTTGAGAGTAAATTCTTCTAATGAAGAACAAGTTACTCACGAATCCAACGGAGCCACAGACCAAGAACACCAAGAGGGAAATGACAAATGAGTATCCGATGTACAATACCATGGAGGTGAATCCGTCAAGAGCATTGTTTCCAAGGAAGAGCAAGGAGTGAAGGAAGACGTAGATCGCACACCCACCACCAACAAACAACGACTTCCATTGCCACTTGTAGTTCTCACTGCACAAACTGTAGTAAATTGACAAGATGGAGATCAACGACGTGGTCAAAGCCATCAAGACAAAACAGAAAAACAAGAAGCCAAACATGTAGTAAATTCTGTTGAACCAAATAGAGGAGAAGATAAAGTACAATTCCACGGCAATGGAACCGAATGGGAAAAGACCTGACATGACCATGGCTGGAACAGTTCGTAAGTACCATGGCTGGTCTGGAATCTGTCTTGGAATCTGGTTGGTTCTAACAGGAACAGACAAAAGGGATCTCTTGGATTGCAAAATGGAACCAGCAACAGACAATGGGAAGGAAAGGGTAAACCAAATAACAATCATAGCGCACATGGTTCCAATCGGGATAGCACCAGAGGACTTGGCGTGGATCAAGAAAAAGTTGAACAACACAAAGATACCGAACAAAATACCTGGCACAAGAACGGGTGTCAAGAACATGTTCAACTTCCAGTTTTGACCACCAAAAAATCTGTAAAGGTATCCACTGACATAAGCAGCGATGAAACTGAAAAAGATGAAGAGGATGAACATAAAAGTGGACAAAGCACCTCTGTTAGATGGAGACAACAAACCGAACAAGGCGAAAATAATGGTCACCACTATCATACAGAACAACTGCATTCCACTTCCAATCAAAACGGACAAGAGCATTCTGTTGGAAGGAGATCTGAAAACGTCACCGTAGACTAACTTCCAACCACTTTCGTAGGCAACATCGTCATCCAAGTTGACTTCGTTGTATTTCACAATGTCGTTCTTCAAAGTGCTTACCAAGATGTGAGCCATGATAATACCCAAAATGACCACAACCAATGAGAAGTTGATTAACGACACCCATTGAATCTTTGGATCATACACATGCAAGTATTTGTCCCATCTGGTAGCCCAAGCAGTTGAGGATTCTTCAAACTTTACGGAATAGGTGTATAACACCTTGGAAGTCAGAGCAGCATCCAAAGTGACAACCCCAAGCGAAGAAGCACACAATTCATTTGCAGGTGTTCTGGAGGGGTCTTTAATGTCAAGTCTGTTCAAGGAACTAGGCACAACAACGACACCAACAACTCTGTAGTCGGCCTCGCCACGACGGTGGAATTCAATAGTGATCTCAAAATGGTTGAACAAATGAGCCTTGTTGTTGTCATCGACCTCGCCGATCGGGAAGCCCGTACTGTAGAACACGGGGTCGGTTCTCATTTCTTTAACACGTTTACCGGCGGGCAATCCGTCAATGAGCCAATTGTAATTGTAGCCAGCACGAATGTTTCTGTTAACGAAAGCAGTTTCCACCTTGTCGTACTCAGATTCACACAAGATCTGACAGCTCTTTGTTTCCAACATGTTGATTTCGAAAGGAGAATCAAAGATACGGTCACCAAAGATAATAGCACCCAACGACTCCAGCTGCTTTTTTGGGCCGCCCTTAGGTGGGCAAAACTTGAACTTTGGGTAGTAGTAGTCGTATGAATAAATCTGTGTCTTACTTTTAATCTTGTGGTGAGTAGACGACAAGTGGTGCAACGAGGGGGTCAAGTGATTGACCAACAACTCAATAGGATCACCATCTCTGTAGTTTGTGGGGGCGACACCCGGCAAGTAAAACGCATTTGCCATGCCGAGCGACATGGCCACAGTCACTAGGGATGTCCATAAACAACACTTCATTTATGCTAGATACCAGGAATGTGCTGATGGTATAAGATTGCACGAAGGAAAAACCTCGAAGCAAAACTATCGCCCGCACCATGCAGGACTCGGATATGTTGCAGTATATCCAGGACCTGTTCACGTTCCAACACGATACGCAATACACAGGTTCCCAGTTTGCACCATGAGGCTTGTGGGTCTCCGCAAAAATGGGCTCAGATCTACTGTTCCGCTATTTTACGGCGTCCTCTTGCCCCTTTCGGCTTGCGCTTGTATCTTCCCCTTAACTTGTCGGTAACCTGACGGATTTGGCCAAGTCGGTGGGCTGTCAACTTTTGGTCCAGCATATAAGATGGCCGCGACTCCGAAATGTCGCATTCGAGCCCGAGTCTGATACACGCGCTACAGGGGAAACCATCTTCGGGACAAGCCTTGTGGCGGATTCTGCAGGTCCAGCATCCTCGAGTCGAACGCAGGATTTCGGACAGTTTTGCACTCGTGACCTTGCTTTTCCGTTGTGAGTGTGCCGAAGGCTCCCACTCTGTCTCCTGCTTACGTTTTCGAGAGTTGCGGGTTTTTTTAGCTCGCTTGACCACCCTGCGCTTCTCTGCAAACGGACTGATTTTCGCTTGGCTTCTGTGATGCGTGAACTGCACCTTGGGAAGTGATTTCCCAGCGTGGTCACTATGGGTGATTTCCTGCAAATTCGCAGAATTGTAGGCGGCTACAGCCGAAGCCCGGCGGGAAATCGTGGCCAATTCCTCAATGGTGCCCCTGGTGTAGTCCTCCGCCTCCGAAGTGAGGAAATCTGTGTCGATCTCCAAGTCGCTCTGCATATATCGGAAAGCCCCATGCAGTCGTTTCTTGCAGGGCAGCAGGGGTATAAGACGGATGGCTGCTAAAGTGGAGGTTTCTTCGCTTCTAAATAAGTTCACGTATTCGCGCTCGTGTGTGATTCTTACTGGGGTTAGTGATGAATTCATCATGTGCCAGCCCTGGTGTGAAGAAGACAATTTGCAGCACCGAATGACGGAAACGTGATTAGAGAAGAGATGCTTGATTTATAAGTACTTGAGCAGTCGCGTTCAGTTAGAAAAAGAAGTGGTTGGCATTTTTTTGAAGGAACTTGGATTTCGCAGCAAAATGTTATTCTTTTATCTTTCAATGGACCAAGAATAACGACGTATTGTAGATTCTACTCAGATAATACATCAAATGTAAAGCAACAGATGATAACGATTCAGGTACAACAAATTAGTTCTGCACCAGCATTCTGGTATCTACGGCCAAATACTTAGTCCGTCAGTTCCTTGTATTTTTGTTTCAACCATCTCTCCCCAAGATGCCCAGTCATTTGATCATTCACTCGTGTGAGCACTGGCATACGTCAAAATCCAATTCAAGTTGATAAGAAGATACCGACATGCTTCCGTCCATTGTCCATTGGACGTGACTCGGATGCTCTTTCCACCAATGGAATCGTGTCTGGCTGAGATCTTGTATGGCAACTCTAACTCTTCGTCCAAACTGGCCAATTTCGTTTCGAACTGCGAGAGAATCTCAAGTAATGCTATCATGGACACATCCATCTTGTTGAAGTTGAAGAGTTTGCCCAAAGTGAACTCGTTCGACGAGTAGAGTTGAAGCACTGAATTGGTTCGTGTGCGTGGGTCGCTTTCCTCGAGTGCCCTGGTCGCATGTTTGACAATATAGGACTTGGATCCCATGGGCACTAATTTGTACGAGTCAAGAGTCAAGTCCAATCTCTTCATGAGAAAAACTAGCAAAAGAACGACCTGGCCCAATGCAACGTTGATTTCTGGCCACGGCACTTTGTACCCTATCCGGAACCCGTTGATTCGTCCACAGCTGTCTTTCTTGTCAAACAGAATCTCAAAGAGCTTGGCGTATATGTTCAAAGTCCGCAACTCGTCCAAGTGGTTGAGATGCTTCTGATATAGAGCCTTGGCCTGGTCTAGACGGTTTTGCTTGAGTTGCAACTCCAAATTGAGGGCGTTCTTGAGCTGCATGATATCGTTCAATTCGTTGCGATTCAAGTGCGTGAGCTGGTTGTTGAGATCGTCAAGTTGGATGTTCAAGTCGTCAAAAGTCGATTCCAAGTCCTCCAACTCTTTTAGCTTGGCTTGCTCAAGGTCCTGTAGCTGTTGGAGTTCATTGGCGGTTTCCGATATCTTGGAATCGGTGTCGTCGGCACGAGCATCATTTTCCCTTTCCTTCAACTTTTTGAGGAAGGTCAAGTAGTACTCCTTCTCTCTCTGGCTCTGGTCGAATTTGAGCTTGTAATTTTCGGTCAAAAGGTGTGAACATTCCACACACATGGGATGACTGACATCTTCGTTTGTAGAGAGAATGTCAAAAACTTGATGAAGAGATTTGATCCTTGAAAAATCAGGAAGCTGCTCGTCGGTTTGCTTGGGCACGTCCTCTGTTTGATCGTTTTCATCTTTGTTGTCGTCGTCATCCTCGGCATCTGAAACGTATACATAGGAATGCGTGGAGTTGCAAGAAGTGGGGTCATCCAATTCAATTTTGGTGATCTGAGTCGCTCCGGGGTTCTGTTTTAGGACGTCGTTGTATCTATCTAGCCTGTCCTTGGGAATGTATTGCGTTGGTGATAGTTTGGTGTTTGAGTTGGCTCGACCGGATTTGGACAAAAGGAGGTTCAACTGGACTTTGGAGAGATTCTTGAGCGTGTCGTCCAAGGCTATAGGAGCCTTGCATTTCTGGCAATGGAAAGCCATTTGCGGTGGTAAAGTAGTACAGGTGATAAGCGATCTTGGCACGTGATCAATTGAGGTTGGACTGCAATTTGCAATTTGCAACTTCCGACTAGGAATGTGATTTCTACCGAAATTCCTAATTCTTTGTTCAGATTTCGAACTTAAAACTTTCGACCTCTGTACCTTGCGATACTTTCTCAGGTACAGACCTAGCTGAGGTATCAATCTACAAACATTCGAAGCTTAGCTAGGACATCTCCTGTATTTTCTCTTTTCAATAGCTTTGATCTTCAAGATGTGTTTCTCCAACCTACCGTTATGTATTTTGAATATTGTTTTAGAGTGGAATCGATCAGAGAAGTAGAATGTTGACTTTTTTTTCTCTTTTCAGTTCATTGTTCATATATTAAATAATATCAATGTCCCTAACATCATAAGATGTAGCTCTGCGCTCATAAGGAGTCTACGGGTATTTTAGGACCGAAATTGGGACTTTGTGTCTCACTGGCTTTCTTTATTCCGGTTCTCAACGTGGCACCAGCCCGGGAAAGGAAATATTGTGCGTTGAGTGGGCTCATTCGTGCACCTCATACTCCCAGTATTACCCTAAGTCGTCTGTTGCGAATCTCAAACACCTAGGAAGAGAGGAAAGTCGGTGGTGGCGCTCGGAATTGACAAGGATGGTGAGTTTCTCCTTAAAACGTGTTTTCCCGAAACTTTTAAGACATGTTTCACTTCCAACCAACCGTTAAAGTATGTCTCGGTGCTCAAACGTGCAAAATTCCATCTATTCAATCTCCCTTTCATCCATCCGGGCAGATTAAAGTCGAACATATAATGTTTCGTAATTGGTTGTATAGTGTAGTGGTGATCACTTTCGGTTTTGATCCGGACAACCCCGGTTCGAACCCGGGTACGACCTTTTTTTGTTGCGAGTGCGCATATCTTTTTTCACATAGTGCGATGAGCATCATCATCATAGAAACTTTTATCTGTTACTTCAAGAATGATTAGAACAGTGTATGTCACACCAAAAAGCCCCAGATGATTTGTTTTTATACTAACAAGCAGTAAACCCAAAAATGCCCGTTCTAAAAGAGCGTTGGCCAAGAAGGAAGCCAAGTTGGTGGAAAACGCCAAAACGGCCTTGTTCGTCCCAGGAGCCACTGGAAACAAGTTTTTGCATGATGCTATGACCGATTTGATGGCCTTGAAGAAACCAGCAGCCAAGAAGTTCAGCAAGAAGAACGAAATCAGGCCGTTTGAAGACGCCTCTCACTTGGAGTTCTTTGCCGAAAAGAACGACACTTCTCTCATGGTCTTCTCCAGCCACAACAAGAAGAGACCCAACACGTTGATCTTCTCTCGTTTCTTCAACCACAAAGTGTACGACATGATCGAATTGTCCATCCAGGACAACCACAAGTTGTTGAGCGATTTCAAGAAGTTGACCTTCCCTGTGGGATTGAAGCCCATGTTTTCGTTCAACGGCCCTGCATTCGACAGCCACCCTGTCTTCCAACAAATCAAGTCGTTGTTCATGGACTTCTACAGAGGAGAAGAGACGGATTTGCAAGATGTGGCTGGCTTGCAGTACATCATCTCGTTGTCGGTGGGTGATATCGAGGACCCCAACTCGGCCACCTTGCCTTTGTTGCATTTCAGAGTTTACAAGTTGAAGTCGTACAGAAGTGGCCAGAAGATTCCTCGTGTGGAGGTGGACGAAATCGGGCCAAGATTTGACTTCAAGATTGGCAGAAGAGTCAGTCCTGCTCCGGAGGTCGAGAAGGACGCCTTGTCCAAGCCTAAGCAGTTGGTGGCCAAGGTCAAGAAGAACGTCACCACGGACTTCATGGGTGACAAGATTGCCCAGATTCACGTGGGTAACCAGGACATGAGCAAGATGCAAACGAGAAAGATGAAGGGTTTGAAGGCCAAGTACGACCAGGTGGACGATGCTGAGTTTGACGAGGAGGACTACGGTGCGGACGAGCCCGCTGCCAAGAAGCAGAAAAGTTAGACCCAGAAAATCTAGAGAATCTGACATTTAGGAGAGACAGTTTAGGTGCGACTTTGTAGGTGCGACTTGGATGCAAATTGCATGCGGGCACTGAGAGAAACACGACAGATGTAGGTGTGCGAGCAATCATTGCTTCAATGCTTCCATGCTTCGATGCTTCCATGTTTCCATGCTTCCATGTTTCCATGCTACGATGATTCCATTTTTCGAAGTTTTGATGAATTTCTAAAACTTGAGTGCCTGCCTTGGCTGTGGATCTTGAACACTCTACAAAACGCACCTGAGACTCAATTGGAGAACTTTCCAAACAGGACAACAATTCCACCGCAATCACACGATTCATTTCCTCCTGTAACATACAATAGCCTTGGAACCATCTCCACCCTCCGCACTTGATCTTCGCACGACGCCTGTACATTTTCTCGTTGTTTGGCACCTTCAATCCAAACACCAGCTAATGTCCCTCTTCAAACCGAGAAAGTTCGGAACAGGCGACTCTGCCTCGGCTTCTCGAAGAAGTTTTCTCGCGGACTCCACCACGGAAACTCCAAACTTCACGGCCCTTGAGAATTTCTCCACGTATTCTGGGTTGGAACTCACGAAAAATGACAAGTACTGTGTGTCCCGTCTTCCGGCATTGCCTCCTGTTTTGGCTGAAAATGTAATGGACGATTCAGGCGAGGTTCTCAATGGATATGCCGACAACAGCACCAAATGTTCTTTGGTGATTAGCGAAAGAGCCATAAACGTGTGGCCGTACCGGTCCACCGACGAGACCCCCATCTCGTATGAGTTCCCCTTGGACGAAAACCAAGAAATTTTGCCCTTGGCACTTCTAACCCTGCCCTCAGGAGCAGACACTTTGGACCCTGGGTTGGTAATTATCAACTCCACTTCTGGGTTGGTCCGGTTCTACGAAAGCGTGCAGCACGCACCCGCGTTGGGTCTCATCAACAGCAAGCTAATAGAAATCGCCGTAAACATCCAGTCGAAGCTGGGTGAGTACATCACATTAGCAGAAAATGTCGAGCCCACAGGAATCGTCGTGGCTACGTCATGGAAAAGAGTGGTGCTTGTTCTCTTGCGTGACTTCAAAGGTGCCCCTCGCTTGTCTACCATTGAGTTGGTCAGTCCGTCGAGGTCTTCGCGGTTGATTTCGGGGCTTTTTGGAATCAAAACCACTAACGAGATTGGAGATGAGATCGTCAGCATCAAGCCGGGGAAGGTGTCCAACCACGGAATGTCGCAAGAAATCATCGTGCAAGATGCCAGGGGTGTTTTCAAGAAGTTCTTGTTCCAGTCTTCGGCCAGTGGTGCTCCATACATAAACCACAAGAAGACATTGCAGTTCAGTTTGGCGTCGTACTTGGAAAACAGCATCGACGGTGTTATTCCCGGGGCCATTGTGAACGTGAAATTCATCGATCTCTGGCCGTTGCGTTCCGAGCACGAAGCGGACAACTTGTACACAGCATTGATCCGGGTGCAGAATTCCATCCGTGGCGTGGACGAAAAGAGGCTCCTTTTGATCACTTTGCAGATTAACGAAAGTGGGGTGTTGCTCTATGGATCGCACCAGTTGCCCGATGTGGACGAAAAGTTGACTGACTCGCTGGCCAGCAAGCCCAGACTCTTCATTCCGAAACCCGGGGCCACTGCGTTTGTGGTTGTGGGAAACTCGGTGATTCTCACTGACATGAACACCGCATTCTTGAACAAATCTTCTGAACCCTCTTTCCTGTACTACAAACCCAAATGGGAGGACGTGGTCAATTTCAAGACGGCAGTTCAGATCATTGGCCTGGGCTACGAAGACAAAACAGGCGCCACATCCAACCCCTCTTTGATCTTGGTCACCAAGGGCTACGGGGTGTTGAGAATCGAACGATTCCAAGAAGATTCTGACGACCTCGGAGAAGAGGAAGAATCCACCGACCCGGTGTATCTTCTCAAGTCTCACATCCAACAGGCCATCTACTACCACGAATCTCCGGCTGTTGATTTCGATGTTGGTGCAGGTTTCCCTGTGGATGTTGTGTCCCAGGCCACGAGGTCCATTGTGTCGGAAATCTTGGACTCGTCCTCACCTTATCTTGCTTCGTTTTTCCCTTCTACCAGAGACTCCTTCATTGTCAGGGCGACCTCGTTGCGTGAACTAATTGCATTCGTCAAGCGCAACTTTGAGAGCAGCTGGTTTGTGGTGCTTCCAGAAATCGTACAGGCTTTGGAGAAGATCGAGGTCTCGCAAAGTTTGTGGACGATCGTGGACTCCGACTCGCCAGAGGCAGCTCTCTTGAAGGAGAAATTGACATACACCATTCAGAAACATGGCATTGTTACCGAAAGGACGTCTGATCCTGCCAGAGCATTTTTTACCCACCATGTCAACCAGATCAATGTGGTGCTCACGGATCTCGTGGAATCCTTATTCAGATCGGACTACTCACTTCCGACCATTATCAAGCTTCTTGTGAGCACCATGCATGATGCTGTCTTCCGCAATGAAACAGCGTACATTTTTGGAGTGGATGCCATTTCTGCTCAGAAACTTTGGGTCTTTGACACCAAGTTGTTGATCCTCACAGAGGAGATCTTCAGTAAGGCGTTTTGCACACCTAACAAAGACTTTGAATTTTTGTCAAGCTCGCACAGTCGCAAGGAATTGATCAAGTTGACGGAAACTTTGTACTACCTCGTGACCTGTGCAATTCAGTACATGCAAAGCACTGATGACGACCAGCTACCTGGTTATTTGGAGTGGTACAGTCTGAGAAAGGGTGAATGGGTCAATGCATTGATGAAGCACGGAGCGGTAGACGATGCTTTGAGAATTACCGAGAAGTACCAGGATTTCTTGTCTGTGGCTGCCGTTTTGGAGAAAGAAAGAGAACGGACCTCTCCAGAGTACACTGATGAGAAAATAAGTTATTTCTTGGACAAGTATGGAGATGCGTTTGCTTCCAAGATGTTTGATTTCTATTTGAAGAACGATAAGATCCAACGCCTTCTTCTTGAATCCAAGGACTACCAGAACTATCTTGAACAATATTTCAGAAGCAATCCAAGGAAAACTTCTCAAGTTGCCTGGATTCACTATCTTTTGGTAAAGAATTACAAAGACGCCTCAAACGTTTTGATTTCGCTTTCTTCCAAGAAGGAGACAGACAATCAAGAGAACAGAGAGCTCAATTACTCGTTGGCAAAGTTGACGGCAATCGCAGCCAAACTTGAATCTCCTTCTGATTCTCTTGTTCTTGACGAAATCGCCGTGGAAGCTGAAAACAGTCTTGTTGTGATTAGAATCCAAAACAAGCTCCATCAAACAATCTCTCTGTTTTTGCAAGGAAAGAAGGAATTGGTGACATTGGACTACTTCCTCGAGAACTTTGTCAATTCAAACCTCTCAAGAGCAGCGGTCACAGAAGAACTCCTGCCGTTCTTCGAACGCTTTGTTAACCAAATGCCGTTGTTGAAAGAGCAGTTGATTTCTTTGTTGACTCTGATGTCACCAACAGCTCCATTCTCGGGGGTTTTCGCAGACGCATTGACGGTAGCAGCACTGATTAGAAACGATTCCACATTCAAGCAACAAAGCACCGCCATTTGGCTCAGATTGTTGGCACTCACTGATGACTGGAACAAAATCACTGCTACCAGCGAAAATACTGACGAGGTGAACAAGATGAGGGTGAAAGAAACTGCCCTCTACTCGACTCTCGTCCGTATTCACACCAACAAGGAAATCGTTGCCATTTTGGACGCTGTCGTTCAAAGAGCAAGAGAAGGCGGGAGTCCTGACGATGAAAACAGCGACTTGGCCAGCAAACTCCACCAGTTGGTGGTTTCCCATAATCTTGCATTGTGGATCGACAACATCAAGGCAGAAGCCAGATACATGTAAGTTTTAATGCATACCATCCCATTATAACCTAAACTATTTCCTTGGTCATTCCTCTGATTAGATCTTACCCTGACTAGTCTTCCTTCTCCTCTGAGTCCTTGTCCAAATTTATCCGTACCAAACATTCAGGCAAAGGAGTTTTTGTTTCATAATCCTTCGAGCTGTACTTAAGCAAACCCATCGAAGCTAACGAAACAGAACTGACCACATTCTGCCAACTGGAAAGTATTAGAGCCACGCTCGTAGCTCCATCGGCCATTGTGTCGAGTTTCTCTTCTATTTGCTGGAGTTGAGCAGCGAGAATTCCTGTGAAATTTTTTAGTTCATTTAGATGTTGGAGCTCTTCTTTTTTCTCTTCGATTTTGCTTTGGATCGAGTTCTTCATGCTTTAATAACATAAAATGAATTGTCGCGGTTTGTTTTGGTGATATTGAAATAAGTGCAGGACATTTGTATACGATTGAAGATGAAGACACAACATGTTCCTTGGGCATGAAGTAGAAAGCAATATGGATATAATGGTGGAATATTGAACACAAAGTAGGCTTGTGCGTAATGGTCAAGTTTTGAAGCCAATAATTCAAATTTCGAATTTTTATAATCTCCACCACGACATCACCATTCCAAGACAATCTGGCATCCTTCTCAAACCCATCACAAAACAGCATTCCACTTCTCATTTGTCCATCCGCTTGAATCCCAGTTTTATTTGTGTCTCTCTTGTAATCGGATTTTTCTGACTGTATGCACTACTGGTGTTTGTACTTCACTCAATTATTGTTTACAAATCAAGACTCACTTCATGGCTCGGCTTTCCATAGGTTCACAATATTTCCGAGAAAGGGAGAGGCGAGCTTCTATGTCCCTTCGGGATACCCGTCCAAGTTCTGCAGGGACGGTTTCATCGCAAGGATCCGACAAAGACTCCATTCAGAATCGCCTTCTAGCGATGAAGAACTCAGAAATGGCACAACGGATATCTGAAATGGAAATCAAAATCAGCGAGCTTATCAAGGACAATGTGGCACTTCGATCCAGCACAGCACATTCGGAGAAATCGGTATTGGAGAGCCGACTTCTGCAAATCGAGAGCTCCGTGCTCCACCGATTTGAGGAAATACTTCAAATGCTCAGATGCATTCGAAGCGAGGAAGGGTTGCTTGAAAACCGGCAGCTTAACTCTCTTTCCAGCATAATCTCCAAACCGGTAACTTCAACACCGGAAGCAGAAGACAACTCTGCGATCTTTGGAGAAACATCACAACATTGGGGAACCTCCCGAAAGGAAACGGCAATCACCCCAGCATTCAACCTCAATGAGTCTCGAAATATGCCATCCCGCGACCTGGCAGACTTGGCTATGATTAATGTTGATTCGAGCAGTTCTTCACCGGTAGAAACTGCACTGGGCAGGAGACTATTACCCGACATGGGTAAGAGGCTTTCTGTATTCCAGGACATGCCAGTTGAGACGATAGAGGAGGAGGAGGAGATTAAGAGTGCAGATGAAATATCAAAGTCAAAGAAGACGTTTCGGGAGACCTCTAACCCGGAGAAGTCAAAGAAGCCATCTGAGTCAAAGAAGCCAACTGAGTCAAAGAAGCCATCTGAGCCAAAAAATCCAGAGGTGAAAGAGATGGTGGGCATCAAGGAGGTTGTCAAGACCGCCAAGAAGCCAAAGTCTTTCTCAGCCGAACCTGTCGATATCTCTTTAGACAGATCAAGCAGGAGGAAACCTGTGAATTACCAGGTGATGCACTTGAACAAGAAGCTAAGGAGAGAATCGGTGAGTCTCATTGATGCAGTCACTGACGACATGTACAACAATAATCTCAAGACAGTCAAGATCGAGCCGGATGTGAAGGTGGAGAAGAGGAAGCCCTTGGCCAATATCACCACCAAAACCAATGTCAATGGTAACATGGCAAACTCGAAGTCCCAGGCAAGCAAAGACTCCAAAGCCGCATCCATCTTCGATTTCGTGGACCAGAACGAATTGATCGCACAAACCAAATCTTCCCACAAACGGAGATACACTAGCATTTCATAGCCGTGCATTACTACACACTCATGTTCATCTTGATGGCGCCCAAGGGCTCGTAGCCCACGATCTCAAAGTCATCGAACGTGAAGTCGTCAATTGACGTGATTTCGCTCCTTCTCAGCTCCTTGATGTGCAATTTGGGGAACTGGCTGGGTGTGCGTTCCATCTGGGTCTTCAAGGCCTCCACATGATCCAAGTAAACGTGTGCGTCTCCCAAAGTGTGGATGAATTCCCCACAGTCCATGTCAACTACGTGAGCGATCATTTTGGTCAACAAGGCATACGAGGCAATGTTGAAGGGCACCCCAAGACCCATGTCACATGACCTCTGGTAGAGGAGACAAGACAACTTTGGCTTGGAGTTTTCAGGGAAGTTTACGTAGAACTGGCAGAAAACGTGACACGGAGGCAACGCCATCTTGGGAAAGTCCGGGGGGTTCCATGCGGACATGATGATTCTGCGATCGTATGGGTTAGTTTTCAATTTCTTGATCACATCCTGGAGCTGGTCCACTCCTTGGCCCGTGTAATCGTCCTCACAGGTCCGGTATTCTGCGCCAAAATGACGCCACTGGAACCCGTAAACAGGTCCGAGATCGCCTTCTCTGCGGTGTGTCAACCCCAAGTTGTCCAAAAATTCCCTGGATCCGTTCCCTTCCCAGATCTTCACGCCCTTTTCCGACAATTTCTTTGCGTCCGTGCATCCTTCGACGAACCAGAGCAACTCGAGGATAATTGCTTTGGAGAAAACCCGCTTGGTGGTCAAGAGAGGGAACGTGTCGTTCGAGAGATCGAATCTTAGTTGTGGAGGTGCAAACAAGGATTTTGTTCCTGTTCCTGTTCTATCGGGTCTGTGTTCGCCTTGGTTGATTATCTGTTTGCATAAGTCAAGGTATGCCTGCTCAGCGGGGTTGGGGCTGACGGTCATAGTGAAAATAAGATAGTGAAGTGAATTGAAGATTTGATCGCGACGCGTGCGCAGAAGTAATTGCAAAGACTGACAAATTGAATGCTGCTAAGACTGACAAATAATGAATGCTTAGACTTTTGTAACTGGCAAGTCGAATCTTGAATAAATGTCTTCGTTCCAACATATGGGCTCTTGTTCATATCGTAAAGTGAAGCACTTGTGATTGATAATTAACCTGATTTGATTCCTTCTCTGGTCGAGCTTGTACGAAAGCTCTGACTATCTGTGAGAGCTTTTCTCTAGAGCGAGTGAATTGCTGATGTCTACGGAATTTTTACACTCGATGCCCCTAATATTTCTTTCGCAGTATTTCTGACCTTTTCCAGTTTCTGGACAAAATCTCAAACTACCGCGTCCATTATGCCTTGCGGGAAGACCATTTGTTATTTTTTTTTATTCAACTCAATGTAGACTGAGAGTAAAATATCGATGCATATGGACAAGTTCCTGAATGAAAGCTCCTTCCATGTTTGTGAATGCAAGGAACTATATGTATTCTTGTGAATGCAAGCTCAGTCGAAAAACCAATTTAGAGATGCGGCACAAAATTAAGACAACTTAAGACTCAATAATACTAGTATGATAAATTCTACTTGAACACGAGTTACTACAAATATATTACCGATGATAATCAATTGCCGATTATTTGTTACTGACCATGGGTTTGTTACTGCGTTTAATTGTTAATGTATTTGTTAGTGTATTTGTTGGTGTATTTGTTGGTGTATTTTTAGTGTATTTGTTAGTGTATTTGTTAGTGAATTTGTTACTGCGTATTCTCACCCAGTATGCGTACCTGAAACCAGTAAATCTAAGAATCAAGCACCATTAAAATCCAAGTACACAAGTAATACCGTATAGTCAGCTAGCAAACATCTAATAAGAACAATTTTGGCTGAGAATCCGCACTCGAAATGCACAAACCAGAAGCGAAATGTCATGAAGTAATCGTCAGTGTCAAGAAACAATAAATAAAGATGCAATCAGGCACCGTGCTTGAAGCAGCACCGTTTGCCGTACCTGCACGACCCAAACTTGGCCCAGTTGGCACACGGCTTGGATCTCCAGTTGGCCGGCCTCTCCACCACCTTCAACTCGTGCTGGCCATGTGCAAACTGGCACTTGTTGCCGTAGGGGCACATGCCCATGTTTATGAACGAGCCACACAATTCGGTTTTGTACAACTGTGTGTTGATGTTCCTCGTCTGGTTCTGCTGGTTCTGCTGATTTTGGTGATTTTGGTGGTGGGCCTTGGCTGAGGCCGACGAGGAAAACGACGAGTTGCGCAGTTTGTGGCAAGGTCTCGCCTGCTGTGCCTGCTGCTGCTCGAAGTTGAAGATCTCGTCCGGGTAGTCGAAGCGGGCCTGGAAGTCCAAATTCTCTTCGGTCAAAGGTGCAAGGAGACTGTGGGGAAGAAGCGACTGGGCGTACTCGAGAGAGGCTTCGCGCAACATCACCGGGGGTTGCAGTTTCCACATGTTTTCGAAATGGGTGGCCAGTCGAGGTTTCGTCTCGAGCCACAAGTCAGGCAAAAGGTCTTCTTGACTGGAAAAAGACGACGACGAGTCGGTTGGGGAAGCCGACGCCTGTGATAGGGACGACAGGTATGTGTAGACGGGACGTTTCTCGTCCGAGACGATGGGACAGAACTGGAGAGGTCTTTGAAAAGTGGTCATGGCGATATTTCTCACTGAGTACAAAAAGGCTGTTTTCGCAGTCAATATATATCGTGCTATATGCACAAAAAGAGGAGTCGACGCAACAAGAGAGGAGAAGGTGTGGCCGGAAAAATTCCAGGGCTTCTGAGGGAGGGGAGTGGTTTTTGGAGAAAATGAAACCTGTTCGCGTAAGCAAAATAGAGTTTGGTGTTGGAGTGGTTTTGAATAAACTCCACCCAGGGCATGTGCACAGTTATATACTGGTGGTTGGTTGCGTAACGATCGGCGGGGTCGGTCTTGGATGCGATTCGGGGAAAGTGGCGCTACCCCGGAACTTTCCGTTGGTTCGCACTTTCGAGGGTGCATCCGAGGGTGTTCTCCGAGGGCAGACCTAAGCCCAACGCCAGACCGCGCGCCGAGCGCGTGACTGAACTGCGCCTGTAGCCGGCCACACCGACCTGGTTTCCTCCCCCGGCCAGCCTCTTCCCCTCGGTACTCGCCCCACAACCGGTCCGGAAAAATCACCTGTGATCACACCACACAAGTTATGATCGAACGTGGCGCTACATCGAAGCGTGTCAAAATCACCTCCACTGGTGGGCATTGCTGGGGATCAGGTTCATTTTGGCACTAGTGCTTCTCCTCTTGTTCCCCTCCGACTGGTGCGGCTCACCCAGGATTTCTTTTTTGCGGCACTCTCATTTCTCCGACTTCGCTCTTAGTGCGGTTCCGAGCCACTGACTTTTCTCATGTGACTGCTATATTTATGCTGATAACCTTCGCTAACTATTTCGTTTCAAGTTTGCGGGGAGGCGTTCTCCTCAGCTTCTCAATCACGTGAGTCTTCACGTGAGGTTTGAGGAGAACAGAACAAGTCGTCTCTCGGCCGACCTTGGGACATCTCCGGGATTTTGACATTTCTCTTGTGGTGCAATCGGCAAGGTTGCCCTGGGTATGTAGCGCGGCTCTAACTTGTGCATCTTCGTGATTGCGTGAGAATGCGGTCGGAATTCACTTGAGTTCGATGCAGGCTGTCCCAAAATTGCCATTCCTTGAGCTGGCGTTGAGTTTTTGGAGATATTGTCCTGTGTTCAACAGGAGATACGCATTTGTTGAACGAGCCTTTTCGCCTGGCATATTCGGCGAATTGAATGATTTTCTCATTTTGTTATCTTTTCAGCGACGTTCGATGAAGCAATAGGGTAATAGACAAAGAAGGCATGAAACAGAAAATGTCAACTGTTCAATGTACTATCCAACCCAATTTCAGAGTTTCTCGCAGATTCTGAGTTTCTGACAGTTTCTGAGTCTCCGGATCTCTGGATTTGCGAGTTTCTGGATGCGTTTTAGTTCTGGGTAGTCTCACGTTGCTCTGTGCCTGTATATCCAGATCAAACATCAACATTTCGCGAACCTCAATATCAGAATACATAGTCTGTCTATGCACGCGAATCTAGTCGCGTAAACAAAATCCTTATCTCCAGCCATGGCTATCCAAAACAACCTAAGGGAAGTCAAGGCTTGGATCGACGAGAATAAACCACAAATCCCGCCTGTGTGGGTCTTGGATATTCTACGAAAGTCCGACTCTGCCCCTGGCCCGAGAACCCAGGTCCCAATTAACATCCAAAACACTGTGCGCCCAGTGTTGACTAATTCCAATCCTCCGCAAATCAGCCATCCAAAATCAGTACAACCACCAAAATCTGCACAACCACAACCTGCAACTCTACTACCGACACGTCCTTTGCAGGCGTCAACACAGTTGAATTCAAAAGTCGAGGAGATTCCTGACTTCAGCGACAACGACTCTGACTCGTACAAGCTCATCGACATGTCCAAGCTCGCAATGCCTAAACTAAAAAGGCAGAGCACTTTGGATTCCAAGGTAATCAAGAAACCACGCGTGGAACAAAGGGAACTGCTTCTTCCTGTGCAGAGAATCTCCCCTCCCACTCGAGCGACTTTGGCCACCGGAACTCAGAAAGGGAGTATTATGGACACTCAAAATGGAGTTCAAAATGCGAGAAAGAGCAATTCCCTAAACGGCTCCATGAATGGCAACCTCCATGGCACTTCCGTCGGCCAAAACGGCCCCCGATATCCCCCGAATGGTCTGTGCTCGGCTGATTTGGAGGTAACCCGTCTTCAGAAGTATATCCGAATATGTGAGGCTAAAATCAACTTGCTTTCAAAGAGACATTCCATCAACGAATCAACCTCTCTTTCTCTAGATGCGAAGAAGATGTGGAACTCCAGCAACTTCCAACCCCAGTTCGCTGAGATTGAGACAAAGCAAATGGAGTTGCGACCTGCTTTCACGTTTTTGGATCCTCTTCCGTCGGAAGAAGATTTGTCCAAGATCTCCAATGCCAATTCTAACTTGAACTCATCAATGGTTTCTATGCTTGAAGGACCTTCGCATTTCTCTCAACCCGTCCTTTCGTCTCCTCGTCAAGCTGTGCGGGCCAGTCCTGCTAAGATGCCTCTTGAAAACCCCAGTCGAGTCAAAAGTCCGAGTCCGCCAAGAGCTGTCCCGATAAACTCCAACATTTTGGGATTCGAAATGGCAATCTTTTCTGAGGACGAGTTGGAGGAGGAAACAAATGTTCGGGCGGACTATCAAGCTAACAATATGGAAGCACGTAGAATCATCTTAGAGTCCAGGGAAAGGGGCCCCATGCCCATCGAGGATGATGATCTCGAGGATGATTTTGGTGAAGATTTTATGGACGGATTGCGTTCATCGCAAGTCGACAACGACGATACAGATCTTAGTGGTTTTCTTGCCAGAGACGACGACGCCGAGTCCATTGACGAGACTTTCAGCACGCCACAGGGGACCCAAGTCGATTCTGACCACTTGGACAGCGAAGAGGTTGAGTCACAGGGCCAGCCACTACAGAAAACTGACCTACAGTACGAGATCCAAAACATCGTATTGTCTCAGGATGTTGCTGACCGCCTCGGCATGAAGTACGACGATGCGTTGGAAACAATAGATGTTTCGGACGATGACGACAAGGAAGTTAACCCCATGGATTTCACCACGCAGTTGAACGAAGGAAGAGACGAAGTCGTTGAGATCTTCTCGGAGGATGATTTGGGAGACGATGACTTGACTGCTCTCTCTGAACTTCTGCATTTGAACATAAAGTTGGAGAGGAACATTCAGCCAGTTATTCTTAGTGAGAGTGACTTTAGTGATGACGATGATGAATTACTTCAGTTGTCAAAAACGGTCAGTACGGGGCCCAAAGAAAGGTCATCCAAGCGGACGGTTATTCCAGGGTCGGAAGGTTTTATTGACGAAGTGTACGATGTTCTCACAGATGTTTTCAAACTTCCTAAGTTCCGCTCAAATCAATTGGAGGCTGTTGTCTCCACTTTGAAGGGTAAGGATGTTTTCGTGTTAATTCCTACAGGTGGTGGTAAATCGTTATGCTACCAGCTTCCCGCTTTGGTAAAAGGTGGAAAGACTAGAGGCACCACTGTGGTGATTTCTCCTTTGATTTCATTGATGCAAGATCAAGTGCAGCATTTGCTCGACAAGAATATCAAAGCTGGAATGATCAGTTCCAAGGGTACTAGTGACGAGAGAAATGCCACCTTCAGAGAGTTGACAAGTGGACAACTTGACTTGGTATACCTATCGCCGGAAATGGTGAACAACTCAGCTCGTGTGCAGAAGATCATCGAGAAGCTATACGAGAATGATATGCTTGCACGTGTGGTGGTTGACGAGGCCCATTGTGTCAGTTCTTGGGGTCATGATTTCCGTCCTGACTACAAGGGCATGAACATGTTCAAGCAGAAATTTCCCAGAGTTCCCATAATGGCTCTTACGGCTACCGCGAACGAAAAGGTGAGGTTGGACATTGTCCACCATTTGCAAATGTCCAATCCTGTTTTGCTCAAACAGAGTTTCAACCGTACCAACCTATTCTACGATGTGAGGAGCAAACCACCGAACTTCTACGAATGGATTCGAGACTATGTGGCCCAGAAACAACGAGGAAGAACGGGCATTATTTATTGTCACTCCAAGCAATCATGCGAGACAACAGCTCAGAAATTGAACGAGTGGGGTATCCGTGCAATGCACTATCATGCTGGTATGGACCCAGACGAAAGGTTTGAAGTGCAGACCAAATGGCAACATAATACCATTCAATTGATTTGTGCAACCATCGCTTTTGGCATGGGTATCGACAAACCGGATGTCCGGTTCGTCATACACATGTACATCCCAAGATCTTTGGAAGGGTACTACCAAGAGACAGGACGTGCGGGCAGAGATGGCGATGAGAGTGAGTGTATTATGTTTTACTCATACAAAGATGCTAGAAGCTTGCAGAGTTTGATTCAGAGAGATGACAAGTTGGAAAAAAGTGCTAGAGAAACACATCTTGCCAAACTTCGACAGGTGATCCAGTACTGCGAAAACAAGGTGGATTGTCGAAGAAAGCAAGTTTTACATTTCTTCAATGAGGTGTTCGACCCGAAGGAATGTGCCAGGATGTGTGATAATTGTTGCAGTGACGTCGTTTCGGAAATGAGGGATGTCACTGAACATTGTGTGAATATCACCAAATTGGTGCATAGGATTCAGGAAGACAAGGTTACAGTTATTCACTGCCAGGATGTTTACAAGGGATCTAAGAGTAATAAGATCATGAAGCTCAATCACCATGAAAACCCATTCCACGGATTGGGAAAGAACTTGGACCGTGGAGACATGGAGCGAATCTTCTTTCACTTACAGAGTGAGGGAGGCTTGTTTGAATATCAAGTTATGAGGGGAGGATTTGCTTCCACATATGTGAAGTTGGGACCGAATGCTAATGAGATCATGAATGGCAGAAAGAAGATGCAGCTCTCGTTTGCTCAAAACGACAAAAGCAGGTCTACTGCCAGTTCAAAGACCACGTCCAAGGCCCGTCTTACTGCATCTGGAAATGGTGCTGGACTTACTAATTTCCGGTACCAGGAATCTTTCGTGAGTGCTCGAGAATTCAGATACCAAGAAGAGCAAGAGAAAGAGAATACCAATTGGAGGACTGGGAGTTCGAGCAAGATCGTGTTGCCCTGTCAAGATTTTGACGGAGCAGTCACACAAAGAAATGAACATATGGTTGAGCATGCGTTCACTGAGCTCAGAAACTTGCGACTCCAGAAACTGCAAGAACTCAAGTTTGGACGGCCATCCCACTTCATTGGCGATCAATTGCTTAAGGAAATGGTTGTGAAGCTTCCCACCAATGCACGGGACTTTGCTAAGTTGGAAGGCATCACCAAAGAGCAAGTGCCGTATTTCCAATACTTTAAGAAAGCATTAGCAACGTTATCACGAGAACGCAAAAAATCGTCTCAATCAGACACGCAGCAGTCGTCGGTGACTCAAGCCAACAGCACTATTAGCGAAAACATGTCGCCCTATTTTCAGAGGACGCAGCAAACCTACGCGCAAAAGAACACAAAACGACAGGGAAACAAGAGCAGGAGTTCGCAAAAGAGATCAGGAGGCTACAAACGGCCGGCAAACAAGGGCCTGCAGAGTTCAAGTCACATTAAGCATATGCCCATCTGAGGCATGGAGTGCTGGTGAGAAGGATCTGTAAGTGCATAGAGTTTTGGTGACCAGGGGACTACAGTAATTATTTTACCATGATAAGAAGCAACAGCTAAGTGTGCAAATTAAATTGCGGAGTGACGTATAGAAAGTCATGAAACAGTCCCAGTCACCTGACCATATGCAAAATTCCCCACGATTCGCCTTTGAAAGATTCCATTTTTCATCTTTTCACGGAAATGTCCCATCCGTTCGCTCGTCGTCTTCTCAAAGAGTTCCGGGCCCTCAGCTCGGCTTCATTGCCTGGAGTTAAAGTTCTTCCCGAAAGTGAAATGTCACATTACAGAATTGTTCTCACTGTGGAGAATCCTCGGTACGACGATCTGTATCTTCTACAAGTGAAAATTGAAAATGACTACCCTGTGGACGCACCACTGGTGCAGTTCTTGGAAGAGGACCGTTATGTCATCCCAGCACACCCCCATATCTACTCCAACGGCCATATTTGTCTCAATATCTTGGGCAAAGATTGGACTCCAGCATGTGGCATAGAAACGATTGTTGTGAGTTTACAAAGCATTCTCAACCAGAATGAGTTGATGGAGAGGCCGCCCGACGATCAGCAGTACGTGAGCCGAGCTCCCAAGAACCCCAAACTGTCAAGATTTGTGTATCACGACGACAATGTGTGATCATATGAAGATGAAGTGCAGAAGCGCGTGATGAAATAATATTGTTACGATGTCTGTTGTTTAATGTTGATTCTTGAGGCGTTTTCTAGGTTTCTTGCCAATCGTCACTTAAAATGCCTTCCGTATCTTGACAAGGATGCGTTGTTCAGATTGTTGAGCAGCCACAGGCTAGATGTCAGTCATTTGTTGAACTTTCTTGCACCCAAGATTTCACGATGCCGAAGGCATCGTAAAGACCATCGCCTCTGTGCCAACTGTAAACAGTGGTGGTGCTCTCTATGCAGTACATTCAAGATCCAGGATAGTTTCAGTTCCCAAAACTGCCAAGGAAACGCAAAGCCTACCCATGTGTGTGCCAATCCAAAGGCCCCAGTGGATCTGAACGAACGTTCTGCATGAAATGCGGAAAATTGTTTGAATCGGGAGGGGCGAGTAGTTCGCCCACCAAAGCCCCGCACCAACCAACAACTTGGCGGAAAAATTCACTCAAAATGAGGGGCCTGCAGTCCATCTCAACGCACCCAGTGAAAAAGTGTCCCACAACTCCGACCCCGGTGACATTTTTTGAGTGTCACCGCATTTACGAAACATTGCTCCAGTAAGTTGGACAAATCGATCGTATGTATGCAGGAGCAAATCTGCAATATTTCGACATTTCAGTTCACGTATCCCGGCATATACCTATGTTGGGCCCCCTAAACGAGAACAAGTTGCAGGACAGAGAACAACGTGGCGACAAGCATTAACTGAAGCCCACAATTGCAATGAGTGCCAATTTTCCCTGCGGCCACGGAATCTCCGCCCTGGATAGCAATGGTTTGGATTTGGCTCAACATTCGGTAGAACCGGCTAGGCGCATTGCGCATTGGGCGCACTGCACATAGGTGAGCAGTATGCCTCCAGGATAATTCAAATTCCCCTCTCCGGGTTCTCAGCGAGCACCGAAAAAATATATGAATCCCGGCTTGGATAGACCTATGGTTTGAACATTTTTTCTTTGGCCTCTCTACTAGCTGATTCCGACTTTGACCTCCATTACCTTCAGGGCATCCTCATCCCTGATCCACATTGCGCACGTTCCTAATAAATTCCAACGTTAATTCATGAACCAACCTCCAGTGATTGTTAAGGAGGAGTCCAACTCTCCTTCCCCGGAGATGTTGGAATTCCAATCGCCCGTTGAAGGGTTTGATTCGTTGGACCCCAACGTGGCTATCGAACAGGCTTGTGACTCTTGCAGAAAACGTAAGCTCAAGTGTTCCAAAGAGTTTCCAAAGTGTCTGAAGTGCATCCAGCATAGTTGGTGCTGCACGTACTCTCCACGGACTGTTCGTTCTCCCTTGACCAGAGCACATTTGACCGAGGTGGAAAAGAAATTGGCTAAGGCGACCAGCATGTTGCGTTTTCTCTTACCTTCTCTGGTGGATGTGGACGATCTCGTGGAGTCCAATTACACGGAGACGTTGCGGCCGTACCGGGAAATATTGCGTGGGTCTAGCAACAACATCGAGTCCTCTGTGGCACATTCTCCGTCGTCGTACTCAATCTTCTCCAACGACGAGTCTTTGTTTTCGGACAAGAAGCAAGACCACTTTGATATTCCCTACGACAAGCAAAGAATCAAGCAGGAGATCATCAACGACTTTGTTCTCAACAACATCCCCACCGACGCCAAAAGATTCCTGTTCGTGCCCCCACCGGCCATCTCCAAGGCGATCCCTCCAGCACTTCCCAACCCGATGTTTGCCAAGTCCAATATGCCGGACTCTTTTGACTCCACCAACACCGTGTCGTTGACCAGCCCCTCGTCGTTGCTCTCGTTGAATTCGTTTGACCACCCCGACGGTGACGACCTCGACGACCTTCCGGGAAAATGCTTGAAAAAACAGAAAACCCACCCCATGCCTTCCGAGTACACGTCCATTTTCGATGAAGTCATGTGCGACGACTTTGCCTAACGATCCTTACGAATTTCCTTCTCCGTTGTATTTTACCTGCTGTTACCAACATTCCATGACCATTCCTTTCCATCTGCCGTGTGCCAAACGGCTTACTTAGTGTTGCAGTATAGACCCACATTATGACCGTGTAGAAAGTGATTTTCCACGCTTGGCGATGGTTTACGATCCGGGTTTCAATCAGGGTTTACAATCATGGCCGGTTTACAATCATTGCTCGAGATCACCCACAGAGTCATCTCTGCTCTAAATCTCTAATCACTGCTCAAAATCTCCTATCACTCTATGCATTCCATGCTCATTTTCGCAGAGAGCCGATTCGGATTGAGGAGTGACTCGGTCGTGTTCGGCACAAACCTACCGCATAAACCCTAGCTCCGTTTCTGACTACTTCCACAACAAGGACTTTTTCTTTGTTTTCCACCTTCCAGATTCCCCAGGGAGTTCCCACATGCCATGTCGTCCGCCTTAAAGAATCTCGCGTCCTTAAAAAGGAACATCACACGGCGCCTTAAACAGGCTCTCCAGGAACTCCAGGAAACTTTGCAAAATGACAATCGTGTGCCTGTGCCCGTTCCTGTGCCCGTTCCTGTGCCCGTTCTGCGGGGCCCCCGTGGGTTCCGGGGCGGATTCATCCCCAGATATTCAAATTCCCACAATTTTGGTGGAAATAATCCATTCAACACATTCCAGCGAGGAGCCCGCTTCTACAGCACATACTATGGCCGTTTCCGGTTCAGTGGCTTTTCCAACTTGCATTGGTCGAGAGTCAACAACTCGATGTTGTTCCAGAACTTCTCGTCCAAGTCCCAATTTCGCCTGAAGCATATTGCGAACTTTTACCGCACCCCTACGCTCACACAGCTTCTCAAGAAATCAGGAAAGGAGCTTGACGAGGAGCCCATGATTCCCTTGGCCCGAAGAGCCATTCCAAAACCTTCAAAACCTTCATTTGCGGCCACGGCTATGGCTCGAATTCCGTCTGTCATTCGTTTGAACATCAAGTTGACCCCAAAGTTCCACGACGTGATCATGCAGCTAGCCCGTCCCCGGACAGAAGTGGCCGAGGGCTGTTTTGTAGATTTCAAGATCATGCCCCGTATCTTGATTCCCGCAACCACGGTGATGAGTGCTGAGATTTTGGGCGAGTTGCTTGCCAACTTGAAACATTTTGAGAAGCACATTGCCGAGTTGCAGCGCGACTTGACCCAGTTGAGCGAGCTCGGGGAGCTTCCGCTCCGTTTTATTGGTGATCAGAACACCATTAGAGTGTACTTCCCCAACTGCGACCGTGCGAGATTGGAGGCGCTCTTGCTTGAGAAGAACGTTTTGGGTGGAATCATTTTCGAAGACGTGGCCAACGAGTGTGCCTTGCTTGACACCGACTCTGTTTCGACGGTGTCGGACTTTGACGTTTTGAGCAGCTGCAACTTGCTGTCTCTGGTTTCGTCGGGCTCGGGAGACTATGATGACGTTTTGTCGTCGTCTGCCTCGGAGGCTCCGGAACACATCGTGCGGTTGCAGACCCCAGAACGTGTTCTGGAGACATTGGGCACGGACCAGGTGCGTATAGCAGAGGACGAGTGTTATTATTGGGTGTGAGGTTTGGATTTATGGATAAGGATTAGATGTTTGAAAAGTGTAGAAGGAGGTGACTCCTGGACAGGTGACAGTTGCCTCCATGTGCCTTCAAGTCACGTGAAAGTTGGGTGATAACAACTGGTGATTCGATCAGGATCGTAGGTAATTCGATTAGGATCGTAGGTGATTCGATCAGGATCATATTTGTGAAGACATTGCGGCTTGTAGAACGAATTGAAGGCAAACTTACCATGATTTGGAAGACTTCCACCATGTTTCGAGTTTCGATGTCTTGGGATCAGCAGGGAATTCCTCAGTTGAACAACACAATTTCAGCACTGAAACAACAGGGTGCGACAATACGAGTTGAAGGAAGAGTCCAGTCTGATTTAATTGGACACTTCCTTCGCATAATGATCAGAACCAGTTCTATTTTAACTCGCCTGATTGCCTGAGACCAAGCATAGATTAGAAAGACACAGCCAAATTAATTGCATCCTTTGGTCCTCGATGTATCCTTGGCTGCAGAAGAAGTGTAATTTTGCAGAGGAAGAAGGTGGGTCGTCAGGCTATCCAGCTTAACTGTTTTTCGCACCCAGAATGTTGAGAGCAAACCACAACACATATCAAGCAGTTCGAGAATTTTGAATTCGATCGGAGACAGAAATAGCACAAGGGTGCTCTGCTAAGCCATGAAGCTGCCATTGACAGAACTCGACGCAGCCGGAATGCTGATTGAGATCGTCATATTGAAATCTCGTTATGGAGCATATACACAAGTGTGAGAGCGAGCAAATCAAAGGAAACAAACACATCTTTGTAGCTGTATTACTGGTTGTCCGTTGGACGCAAATGAATAACGGTAACATTGAAGTGTAGAGTCCATCTGGGAACAGCGACAGTTAGCAGGTGGTCAAATTCGTCAGACCACATGATTTCTTCGAAAGGAGTCTATGTCAGGTTCCTTGAAGATCAGATCTTTCTCAAAGTACATGACCATATATCAAATTGCTCCAAGAATCTATTGTTTACCTCGAAATCTGCAAAACTCACAGAAATAACGCTGAGGTAAGAGGGGTACCACCACCAATTTCATCTTTGGAAGTGCAAATACGTTTGATGAGCGCACCTACTTCGATTAATTCTCGGTTTTTCCATTAAATAGTTTCCTGAAAATCTTTAAAAATATCTACGGTTAGTTTTGCCAGGTTGGCAAGGAGTTATCGGCGGGCTTTCAGAACCGGGCAAGAGCTTTGTTGGCAATATTGTTGCAAGTGGTTCCCTCCTTCACGTGACTACGAGTGACAGGAACAGTAATTTGGGTGCTCGATGTCAACTGGGCTTACCGAAGATATGAGTCTTCATTTCAAGCAATCACCAACCTCCTTTTACCTTGAAATTCGCAATGTTGCTAAGTCAGTTTCATTTTTTATTAGTCCATAAATTTCTTCCTCTTCTAAGCTAGTTTCGCACTTTCTTCCATTTTTCACAAATGGGTGCAAAAACACATCAAAAGCATCCAGTGAAAACAGTGAGTGTTCAGTTAATTATATGGGTGCGACACAATAGCAGAATGATGTTTTTAATGACGCCTAGATACCGTTTCATCCACCGTTTCATAGCTTCAAGTCATGAACAGAGCTCACTCCTCCAATGTGCTTCTGGCATCTCCAATGTGCTTCTGGTATCTCCAATGGAAATCAATAAACAAATTTAAGTCAAGATGAAAAGCACTGGCCGAACATTCAGCTCAAGCTGACAAGGCCAAACATATCCAATCTGACTCCCTCCAACGTGGATTCGGCCACTTCGTCCTGCACGGTTCATGTTGATCTAGACTGCACACGCCGATACAAACCATGCTATCCGGTCTCAATCACATCACTATCTCTTCTACCAACATGGCTCAACCAGATGAGAAAGCGCCTGAAAATAGCGATTTCATGGACCCCGACTTGGCCCCCACCGCAATTGAAGGCGAAAATGTGGAAAATGCGGAAACACAAAAGGACACCCAGCCACAACCCACTGACGCTGTAAGCGCCGACACCGATACCCCTGAAACTCTCCCAGAATCTGCAACAAATCCTGGCTTGGAGTCACCTTCCACATTGGCCCAAAATCTGCCTTCTCACGAAAGCCCGAAAACCCCCACCAACGACCCTTTCTTCGCCGAAGAATCAGGAGCCTCGAAAGACGCCGAAGATTCAGGGGCCACGAAAGACACCGACTCGTTTTATCTGACGGAGTCTCCCGATCTTCCTCCTCGGAACCATGTACGTAATATAGTCCAAAGTGGCCCCTCGGGGCCGGCTCCCCAAACACTGGGAGCTTCGCTGTTGCTAGCAGCCAAACAGAGTGATCTCTCGCTTCGTTTTGGCACAAAAAATGCCGCCCAGCAGTCTGCGATTAACTCGGGCTCGGCCAGCATAAGGAAAACCTTCAGTGACATCAAGAACACCATCGGGCTCATGGCGCCGGAGCTCTTGGGCGGGGTGCAAATCGACTGGGAATTGTGGAGCAGGGTGGTGGAGAACTACGACCACGTGGTTCAAAACGAGCCCGTAACACTCCAAAAGGCGGTGGCCGACGGAATACCCAAGGAATTTCGCGGAATCGTGTGGCAGTTGGTTGCACGGTCCAAGAGTCCCCAGCTCGAGGAATTGTACATGCATCTCAAGAACGACGCTTCGGTGCACGAGAAGGCTATCAAGAGGGACTTGACCAGAACGTCCTTCTTCACCAACGTAGACGCTGCGAAGAAAGCGGACGAGTTGTTCAACGTGATCAAGGCATACTCGCTCTTCGACCCGGATGTGGGGTACACGCAGGGAATGGCGTTTATCGCCGTTCCCTTGGTGATGAACATGACTGAGGCGGAGTGCTTCTGCTTGCTTGTGACCCTCATGAAAGAGTACGGGCTCCGAGAATTGTTTTGTCCGGATATGCAAGGGTTGCACTTGTTGTTGCACCAGTTCGACCGCATTCTCGAACAGTGCCTGCCTCTCCTCTACAACCACTTGGTGCGCCAGGGCGTTCGGCTGCTGATGTATGCCTCGCAGTGGTTTCTCACCTTCTTCAGCTACAAGTTTCCCTTGGACGTGGTGTTGCGTATCTTTGACATGGTCATAACTCAAGGCATTGAGGCTGTGCTCCGGCTTGCGGTGAATTTGATGCTCCGCAACGAGGCCAGCTTGCTTCGGTTGAACTTTGATGCGCTTCTTGAGTTTCTCAAGCTCAGCTTGTTCAATGTCTACGTGAGTGACGAGTTTGTGGGTGTTCCGGAGAAGGAGAACAGGAGATTTTCGATCTTGCGAAAGAGCCCTTCGAGGGCCGGGTCGAGTTACTACAAGCTCGATGCTTTTGTGCAAGACGCTATGCTGATATCGATCTCTCCGGCAGATCTTTTGCGGTTCCGCTTGGAGTTTGACCACATGTGCAAGAAGGACGCAGCCCGGATTGGTCAGATTCAGGTGCTCAAGGTGAAGAATGGCGTCTTGCGTCACGACATCAAGTCGCTTGAGTCGGAGTACTTGAACTTGAACAGGGACCACATTGGCGTGGTGCAGGAGTTGGTCGACACGAAGGTGCTCCTACCTGAGATATTAGGCGATATCGAGGAACTTCAGGAAACTGTGGCTACGCTCGAAGCAGACGTGCGTGAGCTCGAATCCAAGGTGGATGAGGGAACCGTACAGCTTCCACAGAACATCGATACACAGATCCAAGATTTGTTGGCGGAGAACGCTAGTGAGACCGAGCGGTTTGCCAATTTAGAGGACCAGCTCAGCCAGTTGACCATTGAAAACGAGGCTTTGGGCTCGGAATTGAAGGCTCGTCTGGGAAAGAAATGGTTTGGGTGGTGATCTACAGCACTTCTGTTGCCAACGCTAAACATAATTCCATGCTCTGCCGTTGCTATAACTGGTCCCTGATGGTGTCTTGATGTCTTGATGTCTAGGGCTTGTGCCCTTCTGTGCGTGTGCAGTCCCGTCCGCGAACACCCACTGAAAATTTTTGGCTCACATAATTTTTTTCATTCTCACATCACTGACAAAATGGGAAGAGGACCTAAGAAGCACCTTAAGAGATTGGCAGCCCCATCCCACTGGATGTTGGACAAATTGTCCGGTACCTACGCCCCAAGACCATCTGCTGGACCTCACAAGTTGAGAGAATCCTTGCCTTTGATCGTTTTCTTGAGAAACAGATTGAAGTATGCTTTGAACGGTAGAGAAGTCAAGGCTATCTTGATGCAAGAGCACGTCAAGGTTGACGGTAAGGTCAGAACTGACTCCACCTACCCAGCTGGTTTCATGGATGTCATTGGTTTGGAGGCCACCAACGAGAACTTCAGATTGGTGTAC